>JAJKFJ010025056.1:0-10540 GCA_027382625.1 Tetmemena sp. SeJ-2015 | reverse complement strand
ATTTTTTACGGAATTTTTCATATAAGTACTATAGAATATTATAATTATACTTATCTTATAAGTCTATGATCAATATATGAAGAGATATTTCCTTCATTATAAATAAAATTAAAATTTATTAAATCATTAGATATAATTCTCTCATAATATAACAGCAAAGTCAGGTTTCAATGATAAAGATGCCGAATTATTTATTCTTTTTTAAAATTAAATTCATTTGTTATAAAAATTTAACTATTCTTATCGCTATTGGATGTTAAAAAATTTTACAAAAATATTTCTATTTTTCTTAATTCTCTAAAACATAGTCTTCATTCTGTTTATATTTTAATTGAATAGATTTGAGAAGAGATACAAAATTAATAGTCTGACTCTACTTGAATTTTTTCTTGGATAATAAAATATTTGCGAGTAATTTGGAATCATTATATTTTAAGCATTAAATTAAAAAGTTTAACATGATACCTTTTAGTCCAAAGTCAGCTAGGCTGGGCAGGGAAATTAGCTTGCCATTACTTAATGCCCCTGCTACGTTGTGTTTATCCCTCCTTGATGCAATCTAATTTATAAATCAGTAGTAATTGATGTAGTGAGTCTATTAGAGTGGTGCGTCGATTATGGGTGGAGCTCAAAGCCTAGCGCGAACTGTACTTCGTCCCAAGCTGTAGCCTGTTGGTCTTAGATTATATAAGGATTATTAATTAAAATTGGTGATTAGTTTTTTAAAAAAATAAATGGAGAGTTGCAACTTGATGTCAGTTGAAATCATTGATTCACCACCTGGTTTGTAGCTTGTTCGATAGCTTATCAAAAATTAATATGAGTTTCTTCTTTAATCATTTCACTCAGAACCACTGAGTAGTGAGATATGACTCATGCCCTCATCTCCTTCCTCATCATCACATCATCTTTATTAAAACTTGTGCACTTATAACTCTTTACTGAGTGCTCCTTCACAAAAATTACTAGGATAAAAAGTTTTTAGAACTTGAAGCTAAATCGAATAGTATCATAATTATTTAAACTGAAGACACTTCATTTGTCACTGATTTATTCCATTTTAATTTAGTTATTAATTAAATTCTCTTTTTTATTAAATTCTCAGCTAAAATGGCTTCCTGGTTGGGGTAAAAATTCTTAAGGAAACTCAGCGAATTAGATGCATGATTATTTTGCAATTGTACTCATAAGCGAGGCGTGTGAAGGTTTATATGTGAGGTATGATCACTGGTATATGCAATATTCATATTACTTTATGTTGATCGCCTAAAACCAAAGAGTCAAACTGGTTTATCAATTTAGTAAGCCTGTTGGTAGATTTGATGTCTTTTTGCGCATAGGTGAGTCCAGCAGATTGATATGTACTGAGAATGAGAACTGGCGAGAGAGATAGATGTTAAGTACTTCAGAGAATTCTTTCTTGTTCCCAAATGATAGCGGTATCACTGATTAAATGATTCATGGGCTTAAATGAGTTTTTTGTGAGGCTACGCCTACTTTTATCGTATTTATTTAGGCATTTCCTTCTTCATCCTTAATTCTACTTAATTCATTAATATTTTTAGCTCCTTGATTTTCAAATAATTATTATCATTTATTCTCAAAAACATAAAGACATCTTTAAAAAAAATATGAGCATTAATAAAGTGAAAATACCAAATTAATTAATCAAATAAAATATAATGTTTAATTCAATATTTTGTGAATCATTTCATTAATAAATCTAGACAGTAGTTAGCATCCTTAATTTTTAGATAAACAATGTTTAAATTAAGAAATTACTACATTAATATCAGCAAGAGCATCCAATTCGCTATCATGCAAAAACTTCAATTCCTCAACCACTACACTCGGGAAAGCCCAATAGGAGAACTCAAAGGCAAAAGTAATTTGTGTAATAATCGTTCATGTTGAGCTTTACTTTTTCATATCTCTTGTTTAGAAGAATCAGTATCTGAAATAACTAGGATCGAGAAATATTTGATTAAAGACTCAAATTCAAGTTCAAAGGTAAAATCGATGTTTTAGAGGGTAAAAGCTTTAATGAGCTCTGTTTGGTTTAGGTATTGATGGTATATAATATTTTTTCCTAAAAAGTTATTATCTTTGTTGTGTTGTAGTTTTTGCATCTTCGTCATCAATTATAAATGAAAAAAATTATCATATATCCACAGTAGCAAAGAGTGTTAAGTCAGGCCTTCCATAAATCTAAATACATCTCTTTTTCATTCATCTTGATGATTTCAATTATAAATTTATTTTATTAATTATATAAACTACTAATAATATTTTATATATATATAATTATTACAAAGCAAAAATTTTATAAATTTTATTTATATCTTAAGAGATGAGTTTCTAATTCTTAAACAAGGGGGATTCCTCAAATATCTATAAATATCCATTTTGTTTCTTCAAGTTTAAGTTAAATATAAATATAAATTTATTTAAGCTGATTATATAATTTATTAAGAATTGGTTAATTATTTTTGATATTCTTTCCTAAAATATAGAAGCTTAAAAATATTGTTGCATTATAATAATTATCTCTGTTATAAATAAGTAAAAAGTATGTTTATTAAAATATTATTTTGGTTTAAACTTAAAGTTTATAAATATGGCATTTCAAATTAAATTCTTATAATTTTATATTTAAATATGAGATTGACTTGTGGTGTCGTTAGATAGCAATCAACTAGCAGTGGTGTGTAGCAATAAGTTAACTAAATTGAGCAAGCTTAGTAATCAGGGACTGGTCTTCAATACATTGTGAATATTAATTCTCCTCAAACATAGATTTTTCAATTCTAGCAGATGCATCCCTAAAATATTCAAACTTTGTCGAGTAACTTAATCCCACAACAGCCAACGATTACTCAAACTTAGCTCGGATTTATTCAACCTCAAAAGAGTTCCTAAAATTTAAAATTATCTTTGATTATTAAGATATTGAAATTAGGTTTCAATATTATTAGGTATAATTCAATCTTTTCTCTTTAGAGTATTATTATCCGGATAGCAAGATATTTGAAAGACCCATGAAATCATAAGGTTTAAAGTAATTAGAATTATTAAATTTTCATCTAAAAAATAAAATAAAATAAATAATTAAATTGTAAATTTATAAGAGAAAAATTATATTCTTTTTAAATATAATTTTTTTTATTTATAAATCTCATTAAAATGAAACAAAATAATTGCAAATATACAATTTTAAATAAAAAATCTTCTGAAATATTCTATTTTAGATAATAATTAATATATGAGTGAATCCATACATTTTTGTTATAGCTCTCTGCTGTTATAAAATGAGAAAAAGTTTAAAAATAAAAATGTAAAGGAAAATTATTAATACATATCCATTGTATATTAAAAATGTGGAACGATCAATTTTTAAAATTGAAAATTATTTTTGGCAGAAAATATAAATTATAATACCAATTAAAATTTATAGTTAAAGAGTACTCTAACACAATAGTAATCCTACAGTTCCTAATTTTCTGGTCTACCTGCCTTTATACCTCAGCAAATATATTAATTTGCACCTCAGAGAGCTAATTTTAAAATTATTTTTATCTGAATTCATGCATTATAATTATTTTTTATTAAATTAATAAATGAGAAGATTGTTGAAAGAATAATATAGTTTGGAATTAAATTAAATTCGATATTTTTTAATAAATATTTTTTTCTCATTAATTTGCAGTTAAAATTCCACCTCTCAGTCTGTATATTGTTCGAAAGCCAATAAAAAATTAATTTGAGTTTCTTTTTAAATAATCTTCATAGCACCTCTTTATCGCTAGATATGTACTTCATACTCACCATTTTTGTCATTAAAACTTGTGTGGATTATAATTCTTGACTTAGCTATCCCACAAAAAAATATTGAAAGGATACAAAATTCTTAAAATCCAATGCTAAATCGAAGGATGTAATTTTTATATTTAATTTTAAGATAGATCAACAGGCGCTATTTTTCCAGATCTTATTTTAATAAAGAATTATTCTATCTTATGATTAATTCTCACTACTTTACTTTTAAATTATTAGTTTTATCATAGATTAAGATAACTTTAAACTCTAACGATATTACTTATTACTAAATTAAGATCAAATTAAATGTATAGAGAAATTAAATTAATTAGTTCGAAATGAGCATTTCTTTTAAATAAAAATCATTTGCATAATTGCTAGTTAATTATCGAAAGATTCTGAATTTTAAATTATTAAACAAATTTGCATCAACTCAAAATTTTTTTAATAAACAAACCGAAATACCTATTATTTGTAAATTATTTGCGGATTTTTTGTCAATTCTCTAGAAAAATAGCTAAAATATATATATATATATATAAAACCATAATTTTATTTTATTTTACCAAAACGTAAATTCTCTAGAAGTAAACAGTTTTAAGAGACATACCTTTTTGGAGGAAAAAAACTTAATGATTGAAACTTATATAAATCAATTTAAAAATAATTTTGATGCCTTCTATTATTTAATCTCTAGCATTTAAACTTTAGTCGTTAAATCTAAATTTATAATTTGACTTATTCTAAGAGATTTTCTTAACCCGTTCTGCACATAATGCTATTTCTGAAAGAAAAATATTAATTATTAAATATCTTATTTAAGAATAATTATTTTGAATTGAGCATTATCACATATCGTAGTATCTTAGCCTGCATAATTATAAAGTGCTAATACTTTTATTTACCCAACACTACCTATTACTTAAGCCTTTTCTGATACCTCATTTCCAAATCATACCCTAGGGACTAATAACTAGCAACCACCATTTTAAAATCAGCAATTGCAATATTCGTAGTTCATTTAACAAAATATCATTCATGAATCAAAACATATTTATTATTCAAACTTATTATTTGAACTTCAAATTTTATAAAGAAGTTAATTTAAAGTCTTAAAAATAAATGTACAATTTTTTTCATTTTAAAAAAATAAGTTAGCACCTTAGTTTCAAACTCTCTAACCCATACTCTAAAATGAGAGAGTTTAAAGCGGATTTTCTTATACTACTGCATCTACCGATTACTAGCAATTATAATCTAACCAAAGTCTTTCCTTTTTGCCCAACTCCTCATAATTTAATTCACCTTTTGGACTCCCTTAGAGAACATTTTCTCTGACCTAAAACAATCTAAATACTATTTTATTGCTCAGAATTTAATATAAAGTCATAACTTGCATAAATATGATATATAATTGTCTTATTTGGTAGCTAAGACTATCTATTCCATTATTCTAAAGATGATCAAAATTAAAATCCTTATGTTTGATATTTTTAAAATTTTATTTTTATCACTTCTTAGGTAATCTACACTCTAGGTGTTTACATTATCAACCTTCTGAAAGATAATAGTTCATTTTTAAGTGGTCCCATATTTATGATAATTTATTTTTTGAACTAATTATTCTTTATAATACCTTATTTTAATATATTAATTTTATAAAGCTAATGATATTTGTAGATTTTACCTAGAATTTTGAAATTATTGTTATTAATTTAATTTTCATTAATCTTAATAGTTATAAAATAAATTAATTTATTCTTATACAGTGTAAGGATACCTAGCAGAGAGAGAGGCACCGATTACTAAAAAATTTTTCAGAAAATTGAGGCTATTAGAAAATTAGGGTGCAAATTCTCATTCTATTTTTATAGCATTTCTTGAGAAAGGTAAAAATTGATTCCTTATTGCATATGGTATAAGGATTTGTGTAAAACTAAATTTACATAAAAGTTAAAATTTTGCACACTTTTTGTTTCAATAAGATCACTCAAAATGGGGGAACTCAATATATTTTAAAAGAAATAAAACTTTAATTATATTATTCTCAAATTTAGCATAAGCTTAGATTATTTAATTTCTTCAAATTTTTGAATTGAATTGAAGTATTGAATATAAAAAAAAAAGAAGAATCAAGTGCCAACCTCTTTATAGGGATCAGGTTTAATTAAACAACTCAATCATTTCCAATTTTAGAATTTCCAAAATTAAGCTGATAGAAATATTTCATTATCTTAAAGTAACCAGACCATAAATTATTTCTAACTTATTTGATATGAAAAAATATATTTTACAACAAATTGTTTGTTATATTTATTATCTCGATCAGGTAGCAAACTAACACCAACTTATTGTTAAATATAAATTATTTTTTTGAAATTTTGTCTATATATTTTAAATGAAAATTATACTTTATATAATGAATAATATAAGTGCAGCTATTCAGATAAGTGAAAATAAACAAAGCTTTGATATTTATTTTAGCTTGACGGATGCTCAAAACAATAGTTTGTTTAATTATATAAAAGTTTATTAGCATTAATTTATTGCCAAATAATGCCAATTTCTATCACTCTTTGACTGGAATTTAATAGAATACTTTATTTATATAAAATTCATTAAATTAATATCCAAATAAATAAAAATAAATTTATTCCTTTTATTTTAATCAATATAAAATATATTATAAAATTTAATTCTAAAATGAGAGATAAATAATTCAATTGATCCTTTTGCCTAATCTTCATTTTATAATAAGATTTATTGCTTTTATTCATAATTAATATTTCTAAAAAAATTATAAAGTGATGTCAACATTTTACTAAAACTAAAATTTAAATTTAAATACCAATATTTTATTTTGGCAGATTATTTGATGCTTATGTTTCAATTTAAATTAAAATGAATATAATCAGATAGATATATAATAAAATATCTAAGGAAATGATATAAATGAACACTTTATATGTAATAGGTGAGGGATAAAAAGAATATCATTAAGTCTAATATATTTTTTTTTCTCGCGGGTTGTGTATTTTTAAGTGAAAATAATGGTCTTAACCATAAATTATTTTACCATTTTTAATTATTTTATGCCATAATATACTATGCTATAAAGATAATATTTTTGGTAAGAATACTGCGAATTAAGCGCTAACAGTTAAATAATAAAAAAGTAATTAAGATTCCATCTTATTAAATAATTCTGAAAAATGCGATTCAAATATTAATCATATTAAAAAAAATTAATTAATCTAATTTTAAAAAAGAATGATATTTACTAATAATCTTTAAATTTTATTTATTCAGGTCTAATTTTATATAGCTAAAAATGTAAAAATATTTATAAACATTATTTTTTGAGTTAAATTTGTTTAATTTATGCATTATTATTTTTATAATAATGCTTTAAGATTACAAAATAAGCTACTCTAATCGAGGGCTATAGAAAAGCAAAAGTTTGACAAATTCCTTAATGAAACAGAGAACTCAATAAATCAATCTATAAACCCTATTCCAAAACAGTGCAATATACAAAATCATTAAAGATTTAATAAATACACTTCTTATCAAAATTATATTTAAAGTTCAAATGGAACTTAAAATGGTTATAAGGATTAGATGTTAATTCAAATCTATGATCCTCATATTTTAAGATTAAGCATTTTTAATCTTATCTAACTAATTTTTATTATAAGTTAAAACGTGATTAATTTGAATAAGATTATTTATAGATGCTAGAAAATGGAAGAGGGCACATTTTCGAGTGAGTTGGATTTATCATTTGACCACTAAAAGAATGAATATGAATTAACTAGCATTGGGTTATATATTTTAACGTATATAGCTACTGTAATTAGATTCAGTTTATCTTAAATTAAGCAATTCAAATTATATTTTCATTTGCTCATAAATATCTATGCAAGTTAAGAGTTTTTAGCTGAATAATGTCCTAATTAGAATTATTTTTTAAAATTAAAAGATTTTTCAAACGCTTTAACTTTGGATAACTATATCCTAAGTAAGTACCTTTTAAAAAGTTGTAAAGTTCAGCATTCCATAAATTACAAGAATAATTTAAATTAAAATAACTTTGATAATTGATTAAATTTGTGCTATAAGTAAATGAAAATTAGATGTAAGGCCCTGAATTTTCTAATAACCCGAAAGGCTATGGACTAAAATTAAACCACCAACACTCCAATTTCAACACTCAATTCTAGTATTCTAGACCAAATAGTCACCAACGATTAAATCCCATTTATATAATCAATCTTCTATCATTTTAATTATTCCAAATATTAATTATATTAGAAGCATAGAATCATAGTTTTTAAAAGATATTTTCTAATTTTATAACACAAATTTAAGATAAATTTAATTTCAGAATTAAATCTTTTTGTTGTTTCATAATAAAATAATAAAGACGATATGGAGCAATTGATAAAAATTTAATTCTATTAAAGTTTTTTAAATAGTCCATAGACAAAGTTACAATTTATAATATTGACATTTTAATTTATTTAAATTAATAAGATTCTCTATTTTGTGTTCATTGCAAAAATTATCACAACTATAATTGCTAATTAGAAGCCTATACTTATTGTAATATTTTATTTTGATTAGCTAAATAAAAAATAATTATTATTGATTTCTAAAAATAAATATCCTTTTGCTTCTTGGACCATTTATTTTTAATTAAACTATTTATTCATTCTGGGTCTAAATTTATCTTTTAGCTAATCCATAAATATCAGCTTTGGTATTTATTTGCAAAAAATGACAATTTATGTATATAATGAAAATAGTAATTTATATGTGATGGGATTTGATTATCAGCTTTACCCTAATTGTAAGAAAGTAGTTCTTTTTTAGTATTCTTGATTTTTGAAATATTGATTGATTGATATAGGTATGGAACTCCCTCTCTCTTACAGAGGAATTATCTGAGTGGAGAACTCGTCAAGTTTAATGATATAAGGCGCATGAAGTCTCACCAGCAGGTTGAAATATTTCAAAATCAAATTAAAACAAAAACCATTTTATAATTCAAATTTCTGCGCAATACTGATCTTAATTTATCATTCTAGATTTTTTTATGTTTTAATCATTTTATTTTATATAATTAAAGTTTAAAAAAAAATTTATTTATATAAAGCTACTTTGTGAAAATATTTATCAGCCTTTATAATTCTTCTTCTTGTAATTAAGAGTCTCTAATTTACTGTATACTCTTTAATCTAAAAAATGTGATTAATATTATAAGTCTTTTAAATTATAATGAAATACTTGAAAATGAGTATCGAAAGAATTCTAATTGGTCAAAGGAGCATATGAAGAAGCTAGCAATTAGTTATTTAGTCAAATTATTATAAATTAAACATATTATAAATTTATAACTCAAATAAATCTCTTTAATAAATACCTAACTTTGTTATAATTGAAATGAATAAATTGAGCAAATGATTTGGGACTAAAAGAAAGTCAAGTGTATAAGTGGAACTGGGATAGGAGACAGCAAAGATCTAAATACGTTGAGGAAAGAATACAAGGCCTCGAGTAGCCTCTTTAAATATTCAAAGTTATCAAGGTATCATATTTATTTTAAAGCACTCTCAAAACTCACAAGAAGAATAGGCTGATGAAGGTAGTTACTCTCAAAGAGAGGACAACTCAAACAATTAAATAATATGAAGTAGTCAAATCGAATAATGCGACTGCCACTACGATTACTCTCTTAGACTACAGATGAAACAAGAGTAAATCTTATATTGCTAGATTTTTAATCACAAGTATTTTAAAAGAGATATGACTCCCTATTAATTCTTATTGATTATTCAAAATTTAGAGAGTTACAAAAATATTTTTAAGCATACAGTTATCAAATCTATATCAGTAGGCTATAGCTTTTCGGTTTTCATAACTCTAGCAGACTTTTATTTAAATTAATATTAAAGAGTCAGTCATATTGAGCCCTCTTTTATCTGATAAACCTATTTTGATTTAAACTATTCTTAAAAAATCGTTTTTATTAAACTAAATTCGCGATTGATGTTATAAAATTTATCCCGAGAAATAAGTGAAAGAATTTAGAATAATCGCTTCCTTTATCTTAATTTATAGAGGATCAAGTTAATACCCTTTTATTCATTTTGGTATGGATTACTTTTATTAATTTAACTTTTGTCAATGTACGCCTGTAAAGCATTTAATATTTTACCTTGATTAAAAATAATGTCGCTATTGATTATAATAAAATATTTCAAATATATTATATAATCTCCCTCTCTCTGTAGCTGGATCAATTTCTTTTAAATGTTCTAACATCATCTACAAAACATATCCTACGACGATAAAATCAAATAATTCAAACATATTTTAGAAATATTTTTCATAAAATATAGTTTTAAAATGCATATAGTCTTGCTTATATTTCAGAGGATCTTAATTTTTAGAATTCTTTTCAATAATTTTATAATAGAAGTTTATTTGAATTGCAAAATTATTATATTACAGGTTATGATAGAAGACTTTTCAATGTCAGAAAAATTATTAAAAATTTCCCTTGAAATTAGATAATTTTTTAATTTGTGATTGCGAATATTTTGAATTTGGATCTTAAATTAATGAATAAATTTGAATTTAAATTTGTACAAGCCAAAGAAACTAGTTGTTGATATTTAATCTAGACTACAAAAGTTAATAAAATATAGTTTGAATTTTT
>JAJKFJ010025055.1:0-10554 GCA_027382625.1 Tetmemena sp. SeJ-2015 | reverse complement strand
AAGATGGGCCGCAGTCTTCCATTACGATTACGAATTAAATCTCATAGCTAAAATAATTCGTTACTGGGTGGAATGATATATTTAAATCAAGGTTATTTTGTATTAATCTCTTTTTTAACAACCTTCTCTTTTCCATTGAATCCCTATCTATATAACTATCTGAAATGTCACAGTCTCCCTATATGAATGAAATTTCTTCATCAAGTCAATTAAAATTCATATTTTATTATCATCCTTATCTTTTTAACAAGTCTGAATCTTTATATTGCTCTTTTATTTTATTTATCTGCTAGATTTCTAACTAAGGAGCAAGAGATTTACCGTTATTTGCAAGTATAGGCAAAGTCTCTGGAATTTTTATCTTCTTAGACTAAATTAAAAAAGTTTTACATATTTCCTAATGACTGTTCAGCTTTAGGAACATTTGGGACAAACTTTCCATTGATGTTTATGAAACAGACCACCTTCTTAAAATGGATTTGAATGTTATTTTACGAGGAGACCGAAAGAGCGGCGTACCTTTGAAGGTAGCTGAAGGGCAAATTTATTGTCTTTATTTTTACGATTTGAGGGAGGTGATAGAGCACCAACTAAACATTGCTCTCAATTTTGTGATTCTCAAAATAATCCTCATCTAATTCCATATTCTTAAGGTTGAATTCCTTAAACTCTCCCAGTCCAACGAAAGGATTTGCGAACTTTTTAAAAGGGTTATTAAGGTTTATGGCATTCTTTAATGTCTGATTAAGCTTAGAGCCCTAAAATTATGATTATAGTTTACACAAATTACAAAATGCTTTATGGTTTACACAGCATCATTTTTTCCCAATAAAATTATGTCATGTTACTCATAATCAAAGCCAAAATGATCATCTACTCGTAATATTAAATAAGTTAAGATTTTTTAGTAATCCGTTCCTTATCTCTAGATTGGATAGTAAAAATAAAGATTGTAGAGTATCGAGTCCTTGATGTAAAAAGTAGAATTAGAGAGGACTCTAATAGGTCTTGAGTTATAGGACAACATTAGATCTTATTCATCTTGATCCATTACCTAATTCTAAATCTCTTGATTTTTCATTTACTCTTCCCTTAGCTTTTCATTTTTGAGATCATTGGCTTTAACTTCCTCTGATACATTTTATTAATCTTCTTTCTTGATGAATTAATACTCATAGAAAAGAAAAGTCTCGTTGTATCTATAGTTGTCTTTGAGTAATTTACTCGTTTATATTTGCTATTAAGTAGGTTCAAGATCACTGGGTACTATGTAATTGTCTGCATTCACAAACTCCAATAAAAACTACTCTCTCTCATGTCTTTCCTAGGGAGTCAGATAGGAATGGTCAAGCACTTCATTCAAGAAAGTTGAAGGATTTTTTGTTAATTCCTCTTGCGAATTATGCTTAGGCGTTGGTTAGAGAGAATTTCGAAGTTGAAACTCCTCGTTCTTTTGATCATCATCACCAAGCAGGTCATATAAATTATAGATATAACTAAAATAAATGGAAATTAATTTATCAATGGCCGAATGAGAATTAGATCTTCGAGAAACGTGAATAGGATTGCCTGCAGTTGCAATCTAGGGATTGCTTGCACTAGATTTATTCATAGGAGACTTTTCCTCAGGACTTTACAGCAACTTCTCAGGAGAGGAAGGCTGAATTTTAGAGATAGATGGATCGGGATGGACTGCTGCTTAGTTTCCTCTTAATTTCTTCGAAGCCTTGCCCTCAAACAATTATGCATTCACTTCTAATTCCTTTCTCTCTTCGAAAGCCGATTGATTCATCATCTTACCTTTGATAGCCATAATTTAAAATTTAAACTAGCTTTCATTTACCTTCTAAACTGGTTGACGATAGCTCGCGGACTATCTCTGTTCTAGTGAAATCAGGTTATTGATTTTTCTTGGCTTTCTTCTTTTTCTTTCCTCTCTGTGATCTAGGACTAGGTGAGCTTGATTGCACATCTATTTATTTCAATCCCGTATTATACTAAATAATATTTTACTATAGGATCAAGCTTTTTGGGTCTCTGAAGATTCCCATTCGAATGAGAATGATTCATTTGCTGCTCCTAGTTTCGAGTAGATTGTGGTGATAGGGTAATCTAATTGGGATAGAATAATGAGCCTAAATCATTAGGCCCTCTTTCTATTTGAAGCTGGTCAGAGGGGTAAGGCACTTTCAGGATTCTTTCATTAATTTGGCTTTAATCTTTTAGATTCGAAGAATTGTTCATTTAAAGAAATTCGAAAAATAATTACATAAGGGTAATATTCATTAAGAGAGATATGTAATTTTCATGATTCTATTTAAACTAACCCTTTAAATTTTATTAAGCTGCGCCAAACTTTTTATAAGTAATTTATTTTTTTATTTATTATTTCTAACGGATATTCCTTCTTATAAGAAGAAGAATAAACAGCATTTCAATGATTTCTTATTAAGATCAACTACTATTGTTTTTGTGAGTATAGTTTACTTTTAATTTTAAGTTAGAATTTAAATTGATTCATGCTCTGAATTAGATATATTCGCTTCGAGTTTCTAAAATATAATTTATTATATTCGCGCTTTTTAGGTTTAAGATAGGAAAAATTGAAAAGGAGGATGAAACCTTCGATTTGAGATTCAAATCAGAGATATTCATATCAATCTGTTACTATTTTTAGAGGCTTTTTTGTTTTGCGATGAAAGTATTAGGAACTACTTTCCAAGTACTTGCTATAAAATTTTAAGAATTGAATTGTGTTTAGCATAAAATTTGAATAATCAAGTTCTAAATTCTTTATAAACTAGAGATCAGGCTTGATTAAACTACTCAAAGAATAATAAAAATAGAAAATCAAGAGTAAAAATAGAGATTTGGAATTAGAGTGGGATTTAATATATGAAATGAGGTGTGGACTATTTTAAATATCCCACCTGTTTCTCTATCTATTCTACATATTTCTTAGATAAAATCTTAAACAGTTCAAGGGTTGAATGTTAATTAAATTGGATTTCTCCAGAAAAATCTAAAAGGAAATCTAAGCAAATATTTTCAAAGTTTTAATGTTATCAATCTTAGGAGCTACTTTACATTCTGAAAACCTCGTTCTCTTACTTGATTTTTTATGCTAGTTTTTCATTTATTTGTAAACTTGACATGTTATTGCTATCTTTATTTACAGAATCAATATTCATTCAGTTTTATGTCTGTTGATTAAATAAGATTATTCAACTTAAAATAGAAACAGGATAATGCTTAAAAATAAGCACTTTTTAGATTTAAAAGATTTGAAATTTTATAAAAAATAGTAAACAATTTTTAATTTTTCCTAATAAAATAGAAAATAAAATTGATCACGCTCTATGTGAAGATAAAATAAATATCTGAATTCATATAAAAAATTCTTATTAAATACAGATAGTCAAATATCGATAAATATTTCTATAAATTCTTAAATTCAAATTTAAACATCTTATTTATTTTATAAAATTCTCATAAATTAACTATTAATTATATAAAATTTTAAGTACTCTCTAATTTACCCAATGTCCTTTATAAATGTTAAAATTTTTTTGCACTCGATATTTTTCATAATTTAAATTTATTTTTTAAAAATTTACATTTTTAATTGTAATACATATCTTGCTGATTTCTTTTAAATTTCAATAACCACTTATGCTGAGACTTCATATTCTTGCAAGTCCTCATTGGAATGACCGATTCATCTTCTTCTGCAGACAACTTTGTCCACTCTTTGGCCTCCTTCTGCTGTTTTTGTCCTTTCCTATCAGCTTCTTTATTTAACGTTTAAATATTTTTGAATAATCATTATCCAACCTAATATTTAGTAAAAATTAAGATTTATTGCTTTATTGCAGGCTCATTTTTATATTTTGTAGCTAGCGTTTTTGAGCATTTTCTCATTTGAGGTTTAGTGTGCTAATGACGTAAGTATTAAATTATTAGAATTGAATCATCTGAAATTTTGCATTTAATTTTCTGATTCATTAATATCAAGTTACTATCCTCACTAGTCAGCATTGCAAGAAGCAAATAAGAATAACATTAATTAAGTTTATTTTGACATATTTTCTTGGTTCAACTCTTAATACTACCTCATAGTAAACGCTTTCCTTTGATATTTAATGCTCTATATATTATTATATCTTCAAAACATCTTAAAGCGCTTTATTTCTTAAAATTGCTTTATTATAGGAAAGATAGAATTAAATGATCAATTAACTTTGATAAAAATACAAAAGTCACATATTTTTAAAATGAGAACATTAAAACTCGATATATAGATTTTTTAAAGAATCAACAGAAATCAAATAGTTGGATAAATGAGCAGGCTCTGTTAATGCAGCTCGGGACAGATTCGGAGCACTAAAACTTATTATGGGTAGAATAGAAATAGAAGATCAGTTATTGGCATTTTCTTAAGTACTTTCCAAATTTATTCTGAGATAACAGCTGTTTAATTGTTAGATTTTTATAATTAATTCATTTAATAAATAAATAGCAATGAAAGAAAAAGAATTCAGAAGGAACTGGAGAAATAAGTAGATTAAAGACTCTAGAAATATTGCTGATAGCACATCTTAGTAAGTAAACCTAAATTATTTGACAATAATTATGATGATTATTAATGAGTTTAGCTCATATTTAAGTCTAGCTATAATACCTTAATAGTCTAACTAAGATACATTGAAAATGGCGATGAAGCGGGCAAGACTCCTTTAAGTGATCCACTCTTCCATAATTTGTCTATGATTCGTTTTTGCAAAACTGCTCACAGTTCAAATGATCTCTCCTATCGAAAGGTCAAGGTAAGTTTGAAGGAATAGCTATCCATTTACTAAAAGATCAGCTTTAGGGCTTCAGTGTTGTGAAGAAGGAACTACAATAAAGAGAAAGAGAAAATGAGAGCAATTAAAATAAAAGATCAAATAAGACTCTGGACAAGGAGAATGCCAATATAATTTTACCAGTACAAAAATGCACTGTAAATGTTTCTAAATGAATTTAATTTACTAAATCACTAATTCGTATTCTTCCTATGTATATTATAAAATTTTACTATTTCAGAAAGGCTCCAACCCCTCGAGATCTCTTTAAATTTGGCAGCATCAAGATCTTTCTACTCTTGGATAAATTTTTCTTAATCGACCTGTCGATCTTTTGAAATTAATAAGTAATGGAATTATTTAGTAAACATTTAAAATTAACTAATCAGAGAGTATATTAACTTTTAATGACTTTTCTTTAAAGTGGTCAGATTTTCAAATAGTAAAATCAATATTTAAAAAGTAGTTATTGTGATTTTTTGCTTGAGTCGTATTAAAATTCCGATCTGTGAATAAATTATCTATAAGTATGGATCCAAATCTTGAGGCATCTGACTAATCCAAATCTGATGGATAAACTGTTGAGATACTTCCTTTCCTCTGTTTTTAACCTTTCTCTAATAAATAATATAAAAATTACCTATTATAGGGTTTAGTCTGAAACTCAAGGATAGGGTTTTGAATGCCAGTAGCAGGTTGTTAGGCAATCTTACTCTTAATTTTTACATATTCAGCTAACTGCATTCTCCTTTTTAAATATTTACTGGCTTGTGAGAAGCTCTCACTCCATTGTTTTCTTCCAAGATAAAAAATAAGTTTAAAAATAAATTAATGAGAGGGGAATTAGCACTTTAAATTAAGAGATGTTTCCTATTTTAGGAGATAAAGCTTAATTCACTGCCTAGATTTTGACCTTTTCAAACTTTGCTTTATTTAAAGCGAATGATTGACATAAATAATTAAATCCTCAATTTTGAGACAGTTTTGGATTTTTCTTTCATTATAATCAATTAACTAATAAAGTATTCAATTTAAGTAAATTAGTGAATTTTAATAAGGTTAAAAGGATTTAGAGCATCATGATTGGGTTTAACGAATGAAAAATCATCACAAAATTAAGAAATTTGAATTAATTTATCTTTCATTTTGAAAATATTTATTTGAAAGTCGTTTGTAGACTCAGTGAAGTAGGCTAATGCTGATTATGGTGCATCTATATAACGATTAGGCTCTTTATTTGACAGCTTTTCTTGACTGTTCTCGCTCTCTAAATCATTTTGATCTCGGTAGTTATCATTCATTTTTAATATTAAATTAAAACATACGTTATAATTCCACAAATAGACAATTGCAAACAACCCAATATTTTATATTAAAAATACAGATTAAAAAATTATCTTCTTATAAGGAGACTCAAGCCAATTTATAACCACAGAAAAGATTTATCTCATTTTTATAATTTTAAGAGATGAATTAAAGTTAAGATAGAGTAAGAGTATAAGCTAATTTTTTAAATTTTTTCTTTTAAATATATATCATTGCCACCAAAGAGAATATATAAATGTAATTTAAGGACGTTAAAAATTTTCTCATTCAGTATATTCACATTCTTCATCCTCCTCATCTTTATTCCCATAACCAAAATAAATATTAAAACCTTTGGGGCCTGGGTCCCGCACCGCACGTGCGGTACCGGACCGCACATAGTCTAAAAATTTCCCCCCACCGCACGTGCGGTCCCGGACCGCACATATTTTCCCCAGACCGCACATTTTTTCCCCAGACCGCACTTTTTGTATCCAGACCTAAAAAAAAAAAATTTCTCCAATTTTGCGTGGACACAACAAATTTTCCCTCAACCTAAAAAAAAAAAATATTTTCCACAATTTTTCGCAGATTACACAAATGTTCCCTAAAACATAAAAAAAAAAATTTTCTAAAATTTTTCTCAGACTGCACAAATTTTCCCTTATTCTGAAAAAATGGGGGGGAGAGGGAAGTGCACCTTCTCCCCTTTTTATGGTCAAAATAGCCCAAAAATCGTCCATATAGGCTGAAATGGGCCAAAAATGCCAAAAAATTAAGAGTTTTTGACCTTCGAAATTTCCTTGAGGGTCAAATTTCATGATTTCAATTTTTTTAAAAATTCACTCAAAATATGTTTCAAGTAAATAATAGTTTTTAAATAATAAAGGGCAAATTTAGGCCGATACTTAATCAGCACCAGCAAGATCTACAATATTCGCCACAGATAGAGCCTATAAGTTAAATCAGCTCTCAGTATTTATAAATATTGCAGTTATTTGACTTCCTTACAACATAGAGAAATCTTTCCTCAAATTTATTTAATTAAGAAGAATATGGTAAGTTAATTTAAAATTAAAGATAATTTCATCTATTGCAGAATTTGCTTTCTTACTCTGACTATAACAAAGAGAAGATCTCGCTTATTCTATTTTATTAAAGATAGCATGCTTTATTTACGATTTTAATTTTTGCTCTTAAAATTTTTAGAAATTTATTGCAGAGTTACTCCCACATATTTTGATTATCATTTCTTAGGCTCACTATTTTGAAGAAGAATATATAGGAGTTCAAATGTGACTTAGTCATTAAAAGGAGATGGGGTCCCAAAAAATGAAAGTATTCATCAAAATTAGACTTAATAACAAAAAAATAAAGAATTTTTTAAAAAATTGAAATCATGAAATTGACCCTCAAGGAAATTTCGAAGGTCAAAAACTCTTAATTTTTTGGCATTTTTTGCCCATTTCAGCCTATATGGACGATTTTTGGGCTATTTTGACCATAAAAAGGGGAGAAGGTGCACTTCCGTCCCCCCCCGAAATTAATTATACACAACTTATTTTCACTTTCTTATCATATTATGGGGTTTTGGGGTTTTGAATGAATAAGCATCCGATCTACTATCAGATGCTTAAGGCAAGAATTTAATAGAAAATATTATCTAATTAAAATAAAGAAAAGAAATTAGAGATACAAAGATAAGGAAGCTTAATTCTATTCTCTTATTTTCAATTTTCTATTATCTAATCTCAAACTTTTGTTTTGGTTTTTACCAAAAACTCTTTTACATTTAGTTTGATATATGTTGTCCTTAAAAAAGATAAATAATTACTTTTCTGGGGAAATGAAATAAATTTTATTAAAAAAATGAGGAATTCAAATATTTATCTCCCTTCTATACTAAAATTATATCTCCTGATTTGTATTTATTCATCGCGACTTAAAAAACAAATTCGCTAAATTAAAAAATTTTATTCATATATTTTATATGAATTTAAAAAAGAAGCGCATAATATCTCATTGAAGTTTTTTCTTCTAATTATTTTTCATAATTATGGCTATATTTATTACGATTAATTGTGGTTCAGTAAAAATAAAAGCAGATGATAGTGTATTTTAAAATTTGAACATATGAACCATAAGCTAATTAAATGAGTTGATTGATGGCTCAAAAGATTACTCCTTCTATAATTTGATACACATATTGGCTAGTATATTGGTTCTAAGCAAGATCTTTGAATGTCTTGAGAATAATTTTATTTCAAATAATTATAAAAATATGTTTAAAGATTACTATAAACTTGCATTTTAGATTTTATGGCAGATATTGATGATGTGACTAGCCTTCTCTTTGATTAAACTTTTTCAAAAAATCTCAAAATCTAACCCCTACCTCTCAATTTAATTTATTGCTAAATGTTAAGATTTTACAAAGTGTCTAAGCTGGGTAGAGGATCACTTCTAAAGTCAACTTCAATAATAAGCGACATAATTTAAGAAATGTATTTCTATTATTACTGAGAAGTTAATTGAAAATGAAATTAAATTATATATTAAATTTAAGGGAAAAAAAAGATGCAGTTAATGTGTGTTCAATTTATTACTTATGTGTCATAGCAGACACAAAATAAACAAGAAAGCATAAATAGATGTCGAAATTTTGCGCCCCCCATATCAAGCAGTTTAAAGGTGCTATGAAGATGAGTAAAGTAGAAATTCATTTAATTTTTAATAAGAATAAGCTGCAGATCAGGGTTAATCTGCTATTTCAACACCTAAGAAGTACAAACTCCGCATTTATTATTAAATTAATTGCCGATTTCAATTTAATTTTCTGCTATAAAATAATTTGATAGTTTCACAGAAACTAATTATCTTCTTTTGTAGTTTTCTATAGTATAAAAAGCTGCAGACATGTGAAAGAGTAGTTAAAATTCTTATATAGAGATCATTTTATTCTCTTTCAAACCTTTCTTTTCAAGAAATTGATAAAGCAAAAACTTTAATATTTATTTCAACGAGAGGAAGGTTGTTAAAATGGCTTATCCCCAATGAGCAGTTTGTGAGATCATCAATCAAAAATTAAGATTGGTTTCTATGTTTATATGATTTTCAGAGCACTCTTCAATTCAAGGAATTGGTTTGGGCGCTTTTTATCCTCATTATTTTCTTCTTTAAAACTTGAGTCACTTAAAACTCTGGACCAAGCTTTCCCACTCTAAAATTATAATAAATTTAATTTTATTGTAATTAAAACTGAATTTATTCGTGCCATAATTATTATGAATACTTCTGCCACTCCTTTTCTCTATTTTATTTAATATCAAACTTAATTATTTGTTACATAAATCCTCAAATAAATTAACTCACCCTTGAGCAATTCTCACTTGACTACAAGTGTTATGCCCATCGAGCCACTGAGTCAGGAGATCCTTCTTTTCAATTACAAATATAAAATTTAAGTTCAACATCCCCAAGCTTTTTTGTTATTCTCTCTGAGTTTCAAAGCTGATGACTGTTTAGATCCTTAAACCAAAAATTTGTGATAGGTGAGAATGATAAAATATTAAATTAGACCTGTCATCTAAATTTGTGACTCCCATATTATTTTATGCCTTAAGATAATTCAAAACAGAATATTGCCAGTAGTCTAGCTTTAAAATACTATAACTCACGTGGCTACAAAGAGTATTTTATACAGTAGCCTTGCATTTTCCTCCTGAATTCATTATAAAATTTTAACTTCTAAATTTCTCTTTGATGACTTTGCTAAACATTGGATCATAATTGTTTTTAATTTATAATAAAAATTCTGTTGATTAATGGAATGGTTTCTATAATAAATACAGGAATTTATTGATTCTCCTTATTCAGGAAAATAATAAATGCTCTATCCCTTTTAATTATGCTTATAAATTCTTGGTCTTTAATAAGATTGTTTAATGAAATTGGGGTTACTGAGGTAACTTTGTGTTTTTATTTTTTAAGTTTGATGTGTGTACCATCTATTTTGACTGCTAAATGAGTTTGATTATATTTTAACTGTTAAATAAATTAATTTGAAAAAGTTGATTATTGTTGTTATTTAAACCATAAATTATTCACATAAGTTTCCATATTATAATTAAAGCCATAATATCTCTATACCCCATTCAGCTTATTTAATCTCATTCTCAGAATATTTATAAAATAATATTTGAGTAATTTATTAATTTTAAAAGTACGTCTAAAGTTTTTATAATTATTATTTATATAAAAAGCAGTTGCAAATATATAATAATAATAATAATTAAGGGAATTAAAGGGCCCCCGGCATATATAATACGTCACGGTATAGGCCGTGACGTATGCCGATTAGGGATATTTAACACGTGGCACCCCCGCCACCTCACACTCTGAGCAG
>JAJKFJ010025054.1:0-10554 GCA_027382625.1 Tetmemena sp. SeJ-2015 | reverse complement strand
AATATGCCACTTCTTTCTGTTCCCTCCGCTTGAAAAGAATGCGACAAAGAGTCGTTTAATTGCTAATCGCCTCCACTTCCAAGTCTTGGACGAGGACTATGCTTGCTTGAAAAAACTAGCCTTGGCTTAATGGTGCTGGAACCTTAGAAAAAGAAGTTTTAGCTCTGCTTGCTTATAGATGAAGAACCTTCGGCATGCTTTTGATACTTTCTATTTGACAGAGGAGTTTAATTGTATTACAAATAAACAATGATAAAATAGAGTTAAGGTATCTGACTTCTCATCATTATGAAGTGAAGAGACTTGGAGATTTGAAATCTTCACAGTTTTCTTTTTTAATTTCTGCGTGACCGGTCTTTTCGTTATATCAGTTAAAAAAAATATAGCAAAATGTTTGCTACTATCCCGCTTAACTTTCATCATAAACTTGCTTGAGGAACTTGTTTTGAAATTAGAAGCTTTGGCTGTATAATTCATGAGTAAACTCATTGGGATCCTTACCAGCAGTAATTAGATCTGAGTTTAAACCGTGAAGTTGGGACAAGTGCTTTCTGTTTGTAAATTTTGGGTTTTTGCTTTGTGAGGTTATTAAAGATGGATTATTAGTTTAGAGATTATGATTCTTATCCCTATAAGGGCGATGTAAGGGAGGAGGGCTTGTCCCATTCAAACTTAAAGAAATAAAGAAAATTTTTTAGAACTCTCATCTTTTTCGTTGCTACCATCTGCGCTATCTACATCTTCTCTTTCTTCCACGAGAGTTGGAGGATTGATTACAAACTTTGAGACATTTTTGTCCGTTTAATGAATCCTGTCCTTCCTACTCTCCCTTCCTTCTACTGTTTATAGATAATCTTCCTGATTGATAAATATCTCCTTCTAAGCGAAGCTTATTTCTTTTATCAAAATAAATAAATATATATTTCCCTCTCTTATACTTGCTTAACATCTTATAAATATGAGGTAAATAAGATGATTTAATTGCTAATGATGCTTCTATGTGTCCATGTTTGCATCATCTATTGCATAATAAGTCTAAATAAATAATAAATTAATTATTGTGAGTAGAGATTATTTCAGCTTCTGAATCCCTCCAGATTTTAACTATGCTCTCTCCTTCAAGAATTACTTTGAAACACTAAAATTTTAAATGCTTATTTATACTAGTACTGCTAGAGGGCACTAAGGAGAATTTGTGATTGACTCTGTTAGAAGGAGATTAGGCAACTGTTCCTGGCCGCATAGAATTGGTGTAACTTACTTGAGAATTAACCATCTATGAGTTATGTCCTGATCCAAAATAAAGCAACAAATACTTTTAAAGAAATAGCTGGAGTCTTGATCTATTTTATTAAATATTGTTCAAAAATAATTTGGTACTTATCCATGAGACTTTAGTTTATTAAAATTCAAATAACTAAGTTGCGTCTTCTATTTATCTTTCTTTGAATTTGATTAGTGGGTACTCCATAAAGTCTTTTTTATTTTTGAAATGCTTCTTTACTTAGGATCTCCAAATTTTCTTGGTTATGCTACTACTGTTAAACTAAGCTAATAGAAGAATACTCAATAAAAATAATAAAGTTAAATTGGGACAACTTTAATGTATAACATATCATGATAATCCTAAACAAATTTATTGCGCATAAATAATCAAAATTTATTCTTTAAGATAAAAAATAGGTTTCCTATAATTAAAGATTGAGGTTTTTTGACTAAACTGCTTTGGTCGCTCTTGTTTGAGAATAAATAAATGAGCATTAGTTATATTCATTTTAGAAATTTGTGTCCCTAGGTTTAATTTAAACACCGAAAAGTTATCAAAGATTAAAACATAAATAAAAGTCAACTGTTGGGTTATTTGAGGGTGCTTATATATTAGAACTGTGCTTATTGGGAATATGGCCAGGCAGAAGGCTAGGGTTAATTATCTGCTTCAAGTACTCATTCATTATGTTAATCCTAAATAAAGTTTTTTTTTCTTCTTCCGTTTAATTATTAAATCCTCATTATTTTAAGTTAATATAGCTTTCATCTGCTTAAAATTTGAGTAAAAAATAAGTAGCAGAATTATATTTGTTCCGCGCTTTTTAAAAATTGCAAATGGAGGCACAGGCTTCATCAACATTCAATTTTCATTCTTATGATAATAAAGACTTGATTATATTAGGAATAAGTCTTTAGAACATCAAAATAAACGAAAATTTCAACAAAATAGATTCTATGGAATCATCATTACCATTTATGTAAGGAACTCTCTTTATTTGTTATACATTACTTTAGCAAGAAATTGAACAGGATATTGAAAATTCTAAAACAGATTTGTTTTGATCACATCATCACTTGATAGATAATATATTTTAACTTGCTCGAAACTGATCATCGATAATAAAATAGAGAGGAGTTGTCTAAATCAACTTGAGTAAACGGTTTAAGCGAGACTTACTCAAATAAATGCAAAATAAGAACAGAACAAGGAAGAATCTAAGAATATTGAGGATCTAGAACTAGACTCTAAGGTAAAACCTTTTTTGAAGTAATATATTGCAGATTTAAACAAATTAAAAATAAATATAAATTTTTATTCATTTATATTAAAAAATAATTAAGGCCATAAAGTTATTATGTTTAATGTATAAAAAAATGAATTTATCCCACATAAAAGCAAAATAATAAATGATGAAGATTTTGTATATGATCGAGATGATAGTGGTGAAGTTTATGGCAGTATTTCTTTAAGTGATTTAAGCAAATCATAAAAATGAAGTTATGACTAGCAACTTGGCAGATTTAAAACAGCAAATTGAGGAACTGAAAAATGATTTTGAAATCCAAATGGATTTGATGGAAGATTTGGCAGAATAAGATGCTGTTGGCTTCGATTCTATCTTCATGTATCTTTTGGTGAAGCCTCTAAAAGTCTTAGATAAAATTTTGCTCAAAGAACTCAAACCTTACTTGGTATTTATGATAAATGCTCTCAAGCATAGTCTAAATGAAGAATCTATCTAAACTATAGAAGAGATGATTATTTAAGACGAACCTTAGACTAATGTTCCTCAGCTCAGATTAAATGGGAGCCAGCCTACTTCCCATCACTAGTCACAGAAATTTTAAAACAAAAGAACTGCGATGGTTTAAACAGAAGACGATTAAGAGTTAGAAGAAATCTTGCAAAGTTACTACTTCTCCTCACCCACTTTCAAGCAACTTAAAACCTACAGAAATTCCTCGTAGAGGTTTAGTTTAACTCTTCATCTTTATATTAATTATACTCAGAATCTGATGAGCAGCAGTCAGTAAATTAATTTGCCGCAGAGCTTTGAAGAAAAGTATAGTGAACAGTTTAACCCATTAGCATAAGTCGCTCCTTTTAAAGTACCTGGATTAACTCAGCAGGCATCTTCATCTTACCCTAACAATAATTAGTAAACTCATACCCAGCCCTCTCAGTCTTTATCAAGCAGTTAGGTCATTCAGAATACGAACACATAGTAATCTTAAAATTAGATCAATGAAAAGGGCAAATTCCAAAAACCAGAATTCAGCCTAAAGAAAAGAGATGAAAAACTCTCTCAGAAACTTCATGCCAAGCTCAAAGAACAGCATGTAATTACCACTAAAAGACAGAAAAACGTTATCCAATAGTTTAAATTAAAAATGTTTAGAACTATAAATTAAAATCAAAACTTTCATTAGCAGATATTTAGATATTGAATCTGCAATATTTCAAAGTTAATATTTTTTTCACTTTTAAGAAGGGATTAATTTAATTTAATTATTTTTTATGAGCAATATCTAATCTGATAAGCCAGTTATAGCTTCATTTGGAACTTATATGTCATATTTATAGTCTGGAATCAATTATATTTTGAATTTGTACGAATTCAAATAGTGATATATGGATTAAAGAACTTAAAATTTGTGTATGCTTTTTTTTCAATTAAATCTTAAAAAATGCTTTTTTACTTAAATTATTCAGCTTCCATATCTTCATTTAGAACCTTAATAAAAATATAGATATCTATTTATTTATCTTAGAATAATTATCTATAATATAACGTCCTCTGTCTCTGCTCTTCAAAACTCCAGATTCAACGTAAAGAATCAATCTCCAGCCAAAGATATCAAGTCAACAACTATATCTAAACAAGAAACTTAAGTAAAAACCTCTGCAGCTCCAAAGCAAAAGGGAGGAAGCTTCTTATTGAACTTAGTAAGATCAAGAACACAGGCAAACTAATAAGTTCAGCAAGAGCCATAGTATAAGAAGCAAAGCTTATTCATGGAGGAACTCAGATAGCCAAGATCAACTGCTGAGTCACTTAGAAATACCAATAATGATGATAGGAATGACATGCCAGAGATCATTGAAATACAAGATAGTGAAAATGAAGATAGCGTTGAAGAGATAAGAATATAGGAGAACTCTGAAATGCGGCTTTTCAATAATTGATTTCTGCTTAATCTTATACATTCTAGTGTGTTTTGATATATCCTAAAGCAAATATAATCAAAATTAAAATCAAAGCTTAGGTGATTCATACGTAGGATAGTAGGCCATACATCTCTCCTTAATTTTAAATCCATTCTAATAAAAGTTTAGACTTTGAAATCTTACAGCCTCATAGAAAGGTACGTTCTAGTCTGAGCAGTCAAGCACTATTTTATAGCAGTTGTGAATTACAGCCAGTGCTTTTAGTGTCTTAATGAGTCTGATTCCAAGCTTCTTTCCTCTGTAAGAGGAATCCACTGCGATGTCTTCGATATGTCCACACTATAGTCAATTATGAGTTTTAAAATCTGATTAGTGTAAATAAATTGATAGACTAATCAAAAACACGTACGATACCACACTCTCTGAGGAATTTTTTCTCAATGAAAATACTTCCTGAACCAACTATCTTATCTTTTCTCTTATCAACTATGACTACGACTTTGTAATGGTCAGAGTGAGAAGCAAACATCTCGTCAAATCTTTTGGCGTAATCTTCCTTTGTAGGAGTTCCAACAATTGTCAACTGAGCTGCAAAATAAGAATTCAACTTACATTCCATAGAATTATTCAAACATAAGTAATTTTAGATAAATTGTATCTCACTTGCAAGAGTTAAAACGATAACTTACCTAATGTTTAGAGATGTCCTCTATCGATATCATCTCTTTGCACAAATCTAAAAGTGAAGTCTTCATCTGTCTCTGCAGCTAAAGCCTCTTTCTCTTTCTTGGCTACCTCCTCATAATTTAGTTTGACTACAACACATTTGTTACTCTCCATTCTCGATTTAATTAAATTCTTTAAAATTACTATTTCATTCTGGTAACTCATATAAAAGTGAAAATGAAATCCTTGAAGAAATTATTATGAGCATTTGTCTGGAGTTAATATTTCATAGAGTTGCTGCTATTATAAAAAATCCTGAAATCAAAGACATCAGAATAGCAAAGTGTGCACTAAAGAATTGAGCCGCTTTGATAAAGACCTTGAATTCTAAACCATTCTGTCCTGAGTTCTGAACATAGATAACGTAGCCACAAACCTTGCTATAATCTACAAGCAAATTTGAGCCACTTGTGTAGTCGATCTAAGAGCCAGGCGTGCATGTAATATCTACTATAATTAAATACTTATGAAGATCTATTGTGGTGGAGCCAGTAGTAGTTCCAGAGCTTGCTTCTCTCGCGAACTAGTAATAATATGCTGTGAGCTCTGGTTGCATAAATTCTATCATTGCGTCGTCAGTTGTCGTTATTTAGCAAAGAGCACCTCCATACAGCTGGATGTGCTTCTCTTCCCAAAATGGATTGTTAGGCTCGCGTACTACTTGCGAAGATGCTCCAAACAAGCAGTCATCTGCTGAGAAAGCTAGTTAAATGTAAAGGAACAAACTTAGCAAAATTTGAATGGCTAATTTCGACTGAGTGATTTGAGCTATCATGTTTTTTATTATAAATTACAAATATTATTGTTATCTAATTTACTAATCTGATAAGCATAGTTATTATTCATTGAAGAGGAATTGCAAACTATCTCTTTTAACAAATAATTGTAATAAATATGGATTAACTTCAATAGCGCATCGATACCCTCAATCAAGAGGGAGAGAAAATCATGATAATTAGACTTGTATCACAAAAGACTAAGATCTAGCCCGCTTACCTAATTTTGGCCTCTTTCTTCTTATCAGCTTTGATTCTTGCACTAGGCTTCGCTCAGTCCTTAATTACTCGTGTGGTGGGAGTAGTGTATCCAGCAATTAAGTCACTCTATGCAATTGAGACTGTGGATATTAAAGATGACAAGCAGTGGTTAACTTACTGGGCCATTTACGCTATGTTTTTAGTTGCTGAGCATCAAATCGAATTCATCCTTAGCTACTTCCCATTCTACTACTTCGCAAAGGTGTGTTTCTTGATTTGGCTGCTGAATCCAGTTACCATGGGAGCTCAATCTATCTATGATAAGATAGTAGGCCCTGCATTCAAAAAGAGCCAGCCAAAAATTCAAGCAGCCATGATAACGAAATATTTAGGTTTCTTTTTACTAATGAGAGTTGGCAGTTAAATCATTGACGAAATTGTGAATGGAGAGGGCGCATCATCACTTTATATATATTTTTGTTCACCAAAGAAGCAAAACTGAAAGACAAATGAAACCTTTAAATTCAAAGTCAGAAGGAAAGGGGATTTAAGTTCTGTACACACTTTGAACTAAAATTATTTGAATAATTCAGTATGTATTTTTTTATGACGTAGATAATCTATACAGTTCGTTGTTTTTAAGCATAAGTGGAAAGAGTAGATTTGATTGGATGCATGGAATCAAAAGCGAACACATCAAAGGGAAAAGAGTGGTCTGCACTATAAGAGAATTCTCTGATGAATTCAAATCTCCTGAGAACGAAGTTGCAAATAAGATTAGAGAAATAGCCAAAAACTATATTTGATTATGATTAGAGAAAACTACTAATGGTTTAAATTCTTAAGTTGGACTTAATTTTATCTTAAAAGCAAGATTATTCTTCTCATCGACTAATGCAGATATAAATGTGCAAATAATTTGAAGATAAAAATTGATTTATAATATAAAGTAAATCAAATGGATTTGCATTAGTAGAATTAATTCAAACAACAACAACTTTTGCAACAACTCTAGCCCGATTTAAGGGATTCAATGAACGCGAATAAATTCAATACGGCTGATAGCCTCTCGCTAAACAGCTCCTCCCCTATTAAGCAAAACAGAATCCATAATCGCATTTAACTTGTATTTCTTATTAGAATGCAAGATGGAAGTATCAGTGGGATAGAGGAAGTCATGTCTCGCGTCATCCCTCATTTGTATGAGAAGTCACCAGAGAGATCTCTTACTATAGAAGATCAGGCTCTGAATCTTAACAACAAAGTTTTCATGGCTAATTTGCTAGAAACTGAAACTGGTTTCTAAGAAAGAATTGATGCTGAAAGAAACTGAAGAAAGTTAAACTAAACGGTCAATGAAAAGGAAAGAGTGATTGGGACTTACAAGATAGAAAGAACACTTGGCTAAGGCACATTTGGCAAAGTAAAGCAAGGCATTCATATTCACACTCAATAAAAGGTAAGCTACAAATCAAACCCTATTTTAGATTCTCTTGAAATATAGTCAGTATTTTGATTGAAGGGAGTGTTTAATGAAGTTTCAACTTACAGAATATAATTTAACTGACTTTATAGGTAGCTATTAAAATTTTAGAGAAGAAGAAAATCAAAGATGTTAATGATGTAGAGCGAGTTACACGAGAGATCCATATCCTAAAAATAGTGAGACACCCTCACATTATTCAACTCTATGAAATTATAGAAACTCAATCAAAGCTCTATCTAATAATGGAACATTGTTCAAATGGGGAACTTTTTGATTACATAACTTCGAGGAATAGATTGAAGGAAGAGGAGGCTTGCAAACTGTTTCAGCAACTTATCTCAGCTATAGAATATTTGGGAGAATTAGGTATAGCTCACAGAGACGTCAAACCAGAGAATCTTCTTCTTGATGAAATAACCTAAACTTAATATTCTTAAACTTATTATTGATGAGTTCAAGAATTTGAAAATGGTAGATTTCGGCTTGTCTAATACATTCAAGCCAGGAGAAAAATTGCAAACTGCATGTGGATCTCCTTGTTATGCTGCCCCTGAGTTGATTCGTGGAAAAGAATACATAGGTTAAAAAGCCGACATTTGGAGTGCTGGAGTTGTTCTCTACACTGAAGTAGTTGGATAATTGCCTTTTGAAGATCAGAATACTCAGAGTTTGTACTAAAAGATTTTGAAGGCTGATTTCCATCTTCCTACTTTCCTCTCTAAGGAAGTTAAGGACTTAATACTTCACATTTTAATATGTTTGTATTGATGAATTTTATGTATTCTGGTGCCTGATCCTGATTTAAGATATGGGATTAAGTAGATTAAGCAGCACAAGTGGTTTAACTTGTACTAGCCATAAAAACCAATTGCACAAGGGATAAGAGTGGGAATCGATGACTAGAGGATATACCCTAAACTTCTGAAGGAAATGAGGGAGAAGACTAGTGTCAATGAGAAATTGGTTCGCTAAAGCATAGAAGCAAATAGGCATAATGCCATAACGGCTCATTACTATTTGCTCTTCAAGTAAAAATGCTTATGATTAAATTTTAAGCAAAAACTTCTGAACGGTGAGCCATTTGAAGATAGTTAGGATTCAGAAGTAAATGATAACAACATAGCTGCGACCTAATCAAACAACTAGATTATTGCTTGAATTATAGTTGCAGTAAACATGTAAGTCAAATAAGTTTTTAATATAAAATATCTTAAGTAAAAATAATTTTAAGCTGATAAATAAAAATAGTTTACAATTGAGCAATATTGCTGCATCATCCTCGATTCGATTATTATATCTTACTCAATCTATTTAGCCTTATATTTTTTAAACAAGTCAGTAGTTCCCCCAAGATCAACAAAATTTGGATAGAACCATTAACTGAGAAAGATAGCTGAGGGTCTTGGAGATATTAAAAATTTGAAATTTTAGAACTCAAGAGAAAACTCACTTGATATAATAATATCATAATATATTTCATTGATAATGGATAATCCATAGATTTGACAAATTAAGCAAGATAAATTTAGGGAAAGCCCACCACTAGAACTCCTAATTAAAAGATGAAAGCTTTGCACATTAAAGCACCCACACTCTAAGATCCTGACTTACCTGGGATGATGATGTCCTTTGATGACTATTGCACAGGCCCAACTGCCTAAAATTATCACTAAAATTAGTTGCACACCATTCAAGCTAATGGTCAAATAACTTCTTCGGTTTAAAGACATAGAGATCTCACCAAGAGTTTGGACAAAAGTGAGGGAGGGCAATAGCACTTGCTTACCTCAGGAAGTAATTATGACACTCTGCGATAGAACTCGACTCAGTTTCATTCCTTAGCCCTTGGGCCTGTTATTTTAAATGACTAGTCCTCAGCTATAAGCAATTTCCTCCACAATAAAATCAATTCTACAATAGAAAACAATGCGAGCCACATTCAAAACAGTGGAAATAAGATAAGAATCAAGACTAAGTTTAAGAATAGCACAAGCATTAAAAATAGGATGACTCCATCAAACAACGCTCCATCCTCAGTTATTAATAAAAGCTTGAATCTGTCGAATTACAACACTACTATAATGAGTTAGTTAAATTCTATGTTACCATCTACTAGCAATGCAAGGCAGAAAAGTCAGACTAAAAGAAGTTAAAGAGGCAATCAAACAGCTCAACTTTACTCCAATAGATTGAATGATAGTATAATATTTGATAGTGTGCTCAATCAGAACAACAACTAGGCTAACTAAGCGATGGCAAATTATTTATTCGCTGAAGCTAATCAGTAACTCATCCATACTAGTGGCTAACTACCTTTCGACCCTAATTTGAATTTTCCTGGAAAGATGAGCATGGGTACAATAAGTTAATCTCAAATTTCAAAATCTGTTAAGAATTCTAAGTCAAACACACATAGGAGAAAGACTTCTATGAGCTAGTACAGACTCTATGATTCTATCCAAGTGCAGAGAAACGAGCCATCTCATTCGATTCTAAATGCAAATAATCCAAGCCATATGTTGATTCAAAACAATGGCCAATTTATGCAGCAACCTATCGATGCTTCTATGTTCAACTCAATAGATAAGATTAAATTATTTATTTTTTTGAATGAAAAATATCCTAACCCCAAACTAAAATGCCTGTGGAAAACTTGCTTATCATAAAATTATATTTTATAGTTATCTAGCCACCTTTGAATACGACTAATACCATCAACATATTTGACAACTCAATCAATATTGCAGCACCCTTACTTGGAGTAGGAGCCCCTAAAAACCTTAAGGCAGATATGATATCATAGCTCTCAGCTTATAACAATCAGCAATTCGTGCTTCCTCCTCGGTCCTATTTAAATTAGACTGCTGATATTTTCCAACCAACTCAACATATTTAATTTAAGATAAAGAAAATATATTTCTCTTCAT
>JAJKFJ010025053.1:0-10555 GCA_027382625.1 Tetmemena sp. SeJ-2015 | reverse complement strand
TTTAGCTTGGTTGCTGCTTATGAATTCTAACAAGCACCTTGCAACTTACCTATTGAAAGAAGTCGATCGATCGCTTTTTTATTTCAAACAGGTTTGCTTAGTTGCTTGACCCACCGCTCGTGTTATCCGGTCCCCCATAATTCGGGAGTCCCATGTCGAGGTGCCTCCTGAGATTTTTGTGATGCTAGTGGGTTCCCTAGGTTGCAGCAGTGCTCTAGGAATTTTAATTCGATCCACTGGCTGAGAGCACACCCGCTCCTTTTCCTGTTGACTTACGAGAATTGCTCATTTATAGCTCGTCAAAGAATTTAATAATTTTAGTTCCTTTTATTATAAATCTCTTTAATTATTTTCGCTGTTTTAGAAATCAGCCTAATTCTGGTTATGTAAAAACGGGATTGACTTCATTATATTTAGACTCTGCACAATTATAATATATTTCATACTCTCTCTAAGAGAGAGACAGGCTGATTAAATTTGTAAAGTCCTACATAAAGAAGCACAACGAGCTTCCACCAACTACACTAGAGTACTACAAGTTCGTAAAGCTGATTGGCAAGGGTGCCTTCGGTAAAGTTACTCTCGGTATACACAAGCTCACTGGAAAATACGTAGCCATTAAAACTATTGAGAAGAGCTACATGAAAGATGATTTCTCCAAACGCAAGGTCTTTTAGGAAGTCTACCTTCTGAAGAAAATTAAGCACTCTAACGTAATCCGACTGCTTGAGGTGTTTGAAAGCAGCAAACATATGCTGATGGTCATGGAGTATGCAGGTGGTGGAGATCTGCTTCATCTCATAAAGCGTAAAGGAAAACTACAAGAGTCAGATGCTAAGTTCATCTTCAAGCAAATAGCTTATGGCTTAGCGCATATTCACTGTAGATCTGTGATTCACAGAGACATCAAGCTCGATAATATCTTACTGGACTGTGAGAAAGGAGTGAAGATTTGCGATTTCGGAGTGTCCAAAATTATTAAGAAGGGACAGGTTATTCAAGAACAGTGTGGAACCCCTGCTTATCTCGCTCCTGAGATCATCATTGACAAGGGATATGAGGGATTTTTCGTAGATATATGGAGCTTGGGAGTTATTAAGATTTAATCCTCTTTGATATTTAAAGGAGTTTTGCTATTTGCGATGCTGTGTGGAACAGTACCTTTCAAAGCTTAAAACTTGGAGGACCTGCACAAGCTAATTTTAAAGGGAGACTTCAGTTTCCCAGTTGAGTTGAGCACAGAGGCGCAAGCCATGGTTAGAGGCATGATTAAACTTAATCCCAGAGAAAGACTAACCATTCCCCAGATTTTATCATCAGAAAATACAGATGATATATCTTTATCATGCAAATCATTTCGATGATAGCACACGGATGGCTAAAAGAGACTAATGAGGATGATTCTGATGAGGAGGAAGAAGAAAAAGGCGATGGCTAGGACGAAGGAGGGAAGGACAAACAAGTAGTGAATGGAGGCGCAGGTGGTGGCGCTATAGCAGGTCAAAACGGCACCGGATAGCAGAAGACATCAGATATCGATCTAAAATCTATCCAGGGTAACGTTAACTACGTGAACGTGGATAATCTTTTCTATGACGAAAATTACTCGACAAAACTCTCCTACACAGACTATTGCTGTATCACCGAGGATTTCTCAACAGAGAATATAGATGAAGAGGCACTCAAGGTCTGTGAAAACTTTGGCTTCCCTCGCTAGTTTATGATCAAGTGCCTTAATCGTGGAGATCTTAATCACGCCACAGCTTGCTACTATCTACTTACTAATGCGGGATGAGATCAAGAGTTCGGAGAAGGAAAGAGTATTGAGGAGTATTTATGAAATTTACAAAAATAGCCATAGTCTTAGAGAAAAACTTTTGCTCACTTTGTTTATTTAACCTATAAAGTTGGAAAATTATATTAGAAAAAAATATCAACAGTTGGTGGCCTATGAAGATTTTCATAGAGAGATAGATATATGACTTACTTATTTGCATCACCCTATCTTTTTCAGCTTCTTATTGATTGGTGAACTTATTATCTTAAATAGAGGTTTTAAAATCTAAGCTAACATATTCTCAACTATTTTCAAGGATAAGGTTTCAAGCATTCAGTTATTAATTCCTCTTCGGTTCCTTTGAATAAAGTTTCTTAGATAAGCTGTGTAAATTAACTCACTGAGCAATCTTATTTTAGAGGAGGATTATATTAAGATTTAAACGATTTTTCTTAGTGTTCTTATTCCTAGCATTAGGAAAAGTACAAAGGCTGTTCGTTGAAGGTCATTCTTATAGAAAAGCAGTTAAGGGATCCATCCTCATCAAGTTTAATATATTTAATGCGAAATTGAAAGAATAAATCAAAATCCTCTTCTTTAGTTTCATGGAGATCAGCTTATGTTTTGAGGCAAGCTTAATCATAATACAGCTCCATAAAGAAAACTGAAGAATAAGGTATATCCACTAAACCTAGGTAGCCAATAGGTTTAAGCTAATAAAGTAAATTAGCTAGTTGCACGTCATGTGCTGAGTAAATTAAAAGTCTAAGATTATCTCTTGACTCTTGTCTTTCAATTCCAAGTTTTTCACTTCTATTTTTATCTTCAAGGAAGCTTAAAGTCTGGTAGATGGAATTCGTAGGAAGGTGAAACTGATTAAGAAGGCTAGCTATTCGAGTTCTGATGCCTTATATCGGTTTTCTCAATAGCTTTGAAATGAAAAGCTAGCGAGAATAATCTTCAAAAGTTGCAGTGAGTGTCACCATTTATACATAACGATTGTAATAAACAGATACATTCAGCTTATAAAGCTATAAATTTGTCTTAATTAGAGTTTACCACTCATCCTAAGTAAAGTTATACCTCTTTGGGCAAGTCCCTTCAAATTCTTCTCCCAGCAGCACATCAGAGTAATCGTACATGTCTGTGAAATTCATGAATCTTGCTTTGAAGCCAGTTAGCTTAAAGGCTTGGATATAGGGCTATTGCATTACTGGAAGGATTTCAGCTTTTGCCTATTGATAATATTGAGGGTTGAAATAAGCTCCATTATATTGATTCCCAGCATAAGGGCAGCCAGTTTCTGTCACATCATCATCAATATTTGGCTGCATGAAGTTGAAAAGAGGTACGAGTGGGAAATCTATTATCTCAGGAACCTCATTTGCCAAGTTGAGAAGGATTTATTCCTCATGGGACTTATGCAATCTGAGTCTAGGTAAACCTTTTTTAGCTTTGAGACTGTCAATCTCTCCCTTTGACAAGAACCTTTTTTCACCTTATGGACTTTTGTTATTGGATGAATTAGACTTGAATCCCACGTCATCTTCTTTTTAATTTTGAGAAGACAAATTTCCAATAGTTGAAGTGGATTTCTATTTCTAAGGAGGGTACAGCCCCAGAAGTTCGGCATAGCTGCTTTGAATTGCTCTGTGTACATTTGTACTATAAATTTCGACTTATCCAGGTACATAGGCGTCTCCATTTATGAAGTTATTATAATTACTCTCGTCTTTTCTCTAGTCCTTATTATTAGCTTAATTTTCTTCAACAAGTCTTTGTCTGTTAAATTGACCCATCAAATAGCGCTACCTCATGCCACTTTGAGTGAGCATGCCTGGACCGACCAAGAAATAATTGTCAGGCTCCTATATCAATGGTGCTCGAGCCCCATGGCGCACTAACTCAAACACAAAACCCAGTTGCTTATTGCTCTCATCAAAAGTAGGAGGTGTTGTCAAGGTTTGTTGAATATATGGATTCTCCTCTTATTAGCTTTTTGAATTTGGTTCCACTGTTATAACTTAGTCCTCTTTTTAAGTCTACAGAAATCTAGTTTTCTCCTTTGTTATTTGTGATTGCTCTTATCTTTCATCTAGAGCGGAGCAACTTTGATTTAGATAGAGCATGCATAGCACGGATGCTACTCTTAGAGTGAGCATTTTTAGTTTCAAAGTCTTTTGATTAAGTTTCGTTATAGTGAGGGTATTTTTGTTTTTATTAATGTGGTTTGTAGGAAACCTATCAGGCTTAAAATTATAATTATATGACTGAGTGGATGGATCCAAACTCCAATAATATCCTTTCCTAAATCTTATTAATTATAATTGTGGTTCACAAATTATTTTAAATTGTCCAACCAGAGTTTACAATAAATTTATAAAGTTTATAGAATTGATTGAAATCTTAATTCAAATGCTTAAAAATGTGGTGAAGATGGCTACTGCATCTAAATAGTCTCCACGTAATTAAAGAGGATAAAATGTTTATCATTCGTTTAGATAAAAATGAAGTGAAAAATGATAAGAGAACTCCTAATAATCTTAGACAGGTAAATATCAACTCAATCTATAGCAATTAAACCTCTTTTATTTCTCAATAAAAATTGATGTGTAGGGAGGTTTCAACGGCTAAAGTATCTAGATAGAGGCTCCTGATAAACTATTTTAAAATGACTTATTTATTTTTTAGGGCTCTTGGAGATGGGCCTAATTTCTCAGACGATCCCAATTTGGAAACCTAGCGTCCGTTTGGTGATACACAAACGATAACTTCTCAACACAAAGTAAATAGAACCAAAACTGGGTTTAAGAAGCTCCTCACTAAGAAATCTTATGGATCCGATCTTGAGAATGATTAAGATCATAATCTCCAGGTTGAAAATTCAGATCTCCTCACGAATAGGAAAAGAGGGGAATAATCCAGATATGATCGTAATTCCTTGAGCAGCCATGAAAATTAAGATGGATAGAGTAAAAAAACTTTTTAAAAAAATTTATATGAAATTTTTTAAATACGTAAGAGTGATGAAGAAGGGGAGGACAATTTTAGAGGAAAAGATGCTAGAGAGCACGAAGATATAAACAGCTAAATTAAAAAAGAATGTAAGTTCATTAAAAACATAATAAAAGTTGATAATTTACAAATATAGATCTGACTTTTCAAAGTCTAATTTAAGAAATTAGAGATGGAGATCTTTTTAAGGTTATGTAAGTTCTAAAGCTAAGAATTCAAATTAATTTTTTTTGAATTTCAATGTATTCCTTTTTATTAAATTTACCTTCGTTGCAGGCATGACTTGAGGTTTGAAGCCTTGTACGAAAAATATCCAGAAATAAATGAGAAAGGCTTAGTCTTTCATGAGATAGTGAAGAGAATAGCTAATCATAGAGTTTGAATTTCAATCATCTAAAGATTAAATTTTATAAGAGATGGGATGCAGATGCAGCAAATAAATCTTTTAAACTAGGGCTCTCAATCCTTGTAAAGGGGATTTACTGTCTACCAGAACAGTCTCTCAAAAGAAAACGTAATTATTCAAAACATTCAATCATTTAACGATGGAATAGAGTGGGAGTAGTAGCGAGAGCTCTCAAAAGGATCTCTTCAACAGGCTTCATCTGCTGATTGACTAGCATGGAAGTTGTTTGAGGTTCCAGAAAGGTCACTTTGCCAAAATATGTGTCAAGAGTCTCATGAAAGAAGATCTTAAAAGTGATTTTAGAAAGTCTAGGCGTATTTTTGTTTTATCTATGGGACAGAGGGGACTAAAAGACTTTAAAGTACTACATCACAGAGCGCTTCTACGCAGAGTCGGAAATAACTTTCAACTTTTGGTTTCTAATTTACCTCAAGGAGATTAAACTGGCTGCGTAAAAACTCATCATGAAATTTCTTTAATCAATTCTAGGATCCTAAGTGATAACGAGTGCCAAGTAATTGAGCCCTTCCTTCAAGAGATCAGCAGAATGGTTGGAGTAGCAGGTGATGAAGAAAGACAGAGACTTACAGACAGCAAACTCTTTCATAAATTAGTTCAGCCACTGGGTCTGAAATGGGGCTTGAGCAGGGCTGTCTAGCTCGGCTTGGATAAGTTTGTCACCCTCAGTCTCCAATAAACTCAAAGATAAAATACTAAATTGAAATTGAATTTTGTATGTCTGATTAAAGTTTATGAGAACTAAATGCTTTTGAAAGACAAGACTTTCATCTCTGAGTTAAAGTACCTATGACAAAAAATGAATCGCATTTCCTCCTATATTCTACTTTATAATTATAGCTACTGAAAATAGTTGCCTGCGGCTTTTGAGATTCCTGTACGCGCATCTTTTATCCCCAGCCTACCAATCTCGCTTCTACTCAGTTAATAAAATTCAGACTTCCTCTGGGGAAGTCAAGCAATTTCAAAAGACAGATGTCAAAGTTTAAAAATTAAGTTGAAGATAATAAAACTCTTCTTTAAAGTAATAGTAGAGAGGAATCTGAAGATATTGAAAGTGTATTGGGACAAAATTAATCGACTAGAGGAGAAAATTAGAGCTTACTACAGATTGGTTTAAGAGAGGGAAGAAGACGGTAGTGAACTTATAGGTGGGGCACTACTTTCTGGGAAATAATCATCTGAAGCATAAAATATATTCTTAGTATTTAAGCATATAACACCAAAAAGAACAACAAAAAAAGAGAGAAACTTAAGAGTGAGCTGGAGGAAGAACTTATTCAACTTGTTACATGTCCTTAGTTTCTTATGAAAATATGAAAACCAATCTCCTCAAATATTTAAATAGTTTCTTGAGAATCCAAGCTTGACTTCTCATATCGAGGAATACCAATGCTTCTACCTTTTGCCTCCTCTTATAAAGGAGCGACTTCTAAAGAAGGAGTGCCTTCTAGAGACTGATCATGGGGAAACCATTTTTACAAAGGACTTCTTCACGGTGCTTCGAATTTGGGACAAGTTTAACTTCCAAGACATGCAGCACATAATTTTGCAAATGCTGAAGGATAAGAAGAATATTCCAGTCCTCTACTCAGAGGAAGCGCAGCGATGCATCATCAAGATCATTCTGTAAGTACTATTTTCTTAGTCTTAGCTTATTTTAGGGTGCGAGTGCATGACGGGGCTGAGCTACTTGCAAGAATCAAGATTCAGAAATGGAATAAGGTCTCTTTAATAACTAAAAGTGAAAGAAATATCATAATTCTTGTATCTCTTAAACACAGGACATGGTAAAGGACTTGTTAAATGCTTTAGAGCAGCATTGCAAGGACCCCTCCTAACTGATCTATTGCCACAGCCCCATAGTTACACTCTGCCTCATCGTTGAGTTTTAATATATGCTTGCAGATATATATTGAAGAGTAATGAGTTCGTGGACAAGCTAGTTAGTGTTACAAACAGGCACAAGAACAAGTGCTTCAACCTCAAGACATCACTACTGGCAATTGGGGGTAAATTCCTGAAGGAGATCAAAGACTATGACATGGTTAAGTTCTATGTATCCCAGACTGACTCTCGTAATCGACAGGCACTTGAGAAAAGGAAAATTAAAAAATCCCTCTCTCTTATTCGGATATAAGACTTGAGATAATGTCTATCAACAGATTTTATCAAATGCTGGAGAGCCCATAGATGGCTATGATCATAAAAGAGAAATGGCATGGGCCCAGCGCTCAGAGCGTCGAAGTGCATGAGATGAGCTCCATGTTCAAGATAAATCATTTAGAAATTTTCACAATCTCAATTATATCACACTCGTTGGTTTATTTAGCGCTTAGTATGATCAGGATGATGCGAGACGCAGATATTGGCCGGTACTAAGAGACAGACGAGCCTACACTTTCCAATACTACATTTGGCCTGAGTCTTGCTCGCTTCGCTACCATACTCATGCTTTTTTGCTAACAGTTGTGGCAATAAAAAAAAAACAGTGCTAACCATATTTTGGCATTTCTGTACACATGTATAATCTATTATGCTATCTCAGAGGATATTTTCGACAATCTTCAAGGCGATAGAAATTTGAGAAACCTCTTCATTCTTGTTCTAATTTGGTTTGCATCTCTCTTCTTCAACAACCTGCAAGATTATTTAATGAGCCTCAAATTTTTAAAGCCCACTTATTAAAAGATATTCTCTACTAAGTACTCACTCATAGAAGAGTAAGAGCGGACTTTAACTTGGTGCTAGATATTCTCTTAATCATCGGCATCCTCCTACAGATATTTAATGTCCCGCAGCTTTACCAATAGTACACCAAGAAAGCCAGCAATAATCTTAATGTACTTATATATATATATATATATATATATATATATATATATATATATATATATATATATATATATATATATATATATATATATATATATATATATATATATATATATATATATATATATCTATATGGATGCAATAAAAGCTCAGAGGACGTTAAAGAATTCGATTCGCAGTTCAATATCTTCCTCAACTCCATCATGAATGTCATAATCTGACTAAATATTAGAGAGCATAGATTTTATATTGAATCTGGCTGAAGGTGAGCTACTTCGTTTTGGCGATTCAAAGATTTGGAATCTACATAAGAATGTTCAGACTTATGATTAGAGTGATGGTGAATTTCGTAGTCCTCTTCTTGCTGTGGATTCTCCTCTCTTCGCTGATCTTCACAGCCATGTTTTATAAGGACAGCACTCAGTTTGCAACTTACTATGATTCATTTATCAATCTCTACAATGGAGGACTTACCAACTTTGATAACTAGTCATTCAAGTATAATTTAGAGAATAAAGCAGTTAGTCTCTTCTTTTTTATCTACTTTAAATTGTTCGAGAACCCGAGGACGAAATGGTGGGGGTCCCTGCTTTACATTGCTTATATCTCCATGACTGCAATATTTTTACTCAATGTCATTGTGGCAGTGCTTATAAAATTTATAAACTCCTATATTCATTCAACAAGAGTACTTAATTATTTGTCTGCTAAACAATGTCTACTCTGACATGATTGATAAAATTGATGCCGACCACAACGCCTACATAGTTTACTCTTACTCAGGCCTGAGGTTTCACTAGCACTATGGCTTACTCATTTTCGCTCAACCACCCTTCAACTTACTATCTCTGGCCCTCCTTCCTATTTTGCTTCTTGCAAAACGCTTATCGAAAGAGGAGAAGAGACTCGAGAATATCAATATACTACTCTGTAAAATTGCTCATTTCCCCATGGCAAAATTAAGCTTAAACTTAAGAGGAAAAAAAATATCTTTTAGGCGGTGATAATGTTTCTCTATTATTTGGGAGTTCAAATACTTTTCCTGCCCCTCGCCTATCTGAAATCCTTTGTGCTTTTTACTATGTTAGGGAACTCACCTGGCAAATGCCTCTTCCATCTGTCGTTTTGGATCTGTCTGGGGCCACTATGGCTTGCCTATTTAATCATCTTCGACTCCCTCAAATTCTTTATAATCTCAATCCTCTTCTTGAATGATCATGATGACGATATTAAAATTTTGAATTCTGGTACCTAGTGTACAAGAAACCGCAGATTATAATCAGAGGACAGCGAAAAACGCCAACTAAGATGGAACTCATGAAGTACTAGAGACCTGAGGATATCAAAGAGCAGGCCAATCTAGATGCACGTCAGCGCTACTCCATCTTTATAGATAGAAACGACCTCAAGCTAAATATATACCTTATCTTGTTTTTTTAATGATGATAAACATTTTATATTAGCTACTTTCGAGATCTCTCAAGATCCACAATCTAATCTGAATAATATATCTTCGATTAAATCGTCCACAACTATTTTTTGAATGACAAAATCCTCGCATTAGATGGGAGATAGAGAAGCCAGTCTTCAAAGCTAAATAAGCAAACCAGTGTCATAAGTGACTATAATTCATTCCTCCTTTAATACTTTTCTTTTTTGACTAAGGGAATAAGTCTGGTGATGACAACAAGCCAAGCCAAGACAGAGGACAGTCAAACTTGGCAGGCGCAGGTGGGAACCAAGTTTACTAGAACGACAAGATCGTCTTCATCGAGGAGCTCATGCGCACTTGGAAGAAGGAGCGAGAGGACTTCATCCGCCGAGAAGCCAGGCGCAAGCAAGACAAATACAATAAAACCCAGGAGCAGAAGGAGGAGAACAATAAATCGCAACAGCAGAGGCAACTAGATCAGCTCACTAAGAAACTATAAGAGAGGGAGTAAGAGTTCCAAGAACATGCGCAAGAGAGTTAAAAGCAGGGTGAGAATAATGAAGAACCAATATAGGCTTTGAACATGAAGAAGATGGCTACAAAGATCAAGGGATTTGCCAAATCGAGGACTGAGAAGTCTCCTCAGCCCACAGCAGCAAACCAGGTTCAACCCAAGAGAAATGAAAATCTGTTCTAGCTGCACTAAAAGATGACATTCATGAATGGGAAGCAAGTGGATAAGGCGCAACCTATTTAAGAGGTGGGGTAAAATATTGTGGTGTTGGTTAGCATGAATAAGGAAACTATGAATGAACTCATTCATCAGCTCAGCCCTCATGAAGGATATGTTGAGATTGATAAGATGCGAAAAATAGTCTATGATGAGTCTATAAACCAACAAAGGCGGAATTTCTTTCTCTTTTGTTGAACTTAAATTCTTATTTAAAGTTTAATAGACCAAATGTCTGAGGAGGATTTCTAAGCCTACAGAGCGCGTTTGTTTCACACCAATCTGACTTTCTTTGAAAAGGCTATTGAGAAGAGCAAGAACAATACAGTGAGTAACCTGAGT
>JAJKFJ010025052.1:0-10555 GCA_027382625.1 Tetmemena sp. SeJ-2015 | reverse complement strand
CTGTCGATCTGAGTCCAATTATTCTGGCACGGGTCTATATTTATCCTGCATATAGGAGAAGACTTTCACTGTCTGAGCTTTGATTTATTTCTCCAATTTTGACTTCACCCCTGATTCTTACAATAAGGGAAATGAAGAATATTGTATGAGAAAGAATGAGCATCTGAGGGTGCTCTAGAATATGCATTTGACGATTGACAGCAGCTGAACATCCATGAAAAGCCCATTTTAACTTAAATTATTAATCTTGCTTCACAAATCAAGTCATTTCATAAACACAACATATAATAATTTCGATCACTCTCCTATCTTCTGTTTACAATAGACCACACAATGCATCCTCTCCTCTTCATCAATTTTGCTTTTGTTTAAATTGAATTGTAAATTGTCTAAATTTTATAATAGAAAAATGATAGCCTCATAGTTAAATGCTCATAATGTGAAGAGTTTGCTTGGCTTGGGCTGCAGAGCGCACTTCTTAACGAATTCCTCAAGGCGATAATTTTCCCTCCTCCAAAAACTGACTTAATAAGACTCACGGCAGCTGCTTCAATAAGTATCCCGAAGATTCACGTAGAAATAGAAACCAGCTACTAAGAGGCCCTATCTTAAAAATGAATGAATGAGAAATATGCTTGCATTTATTTTGTGAATCAAAAAGCGACATATGAGCAGGTGTATACACCCTGCAAGGAGAAGATCTTCCAACTTGAGAATGGGTATTACTTGCTCTACTATCACAGACAAGAGTGGTATCGCATGCTCCTATTATACTCCAAGTATCTAATCCCTCTGGGTATACTCTACTACCTCATTAAGAAGAATCCCTTCTACACCACATACCCAGCAATGCTCCCATTCATGTTTGCACTCTTCATGTATATAAGCTTCCTTATGCTAAAGTTCAGTCGCGTCACCAACCACATGGTCCAACAGATCTTGATCGACCCCACAGGCACTGAACTCACCTTCGTCTACAAAAATCAGTGGCTTAGGAAGATGAGAGCAGACAATCTGGATCTCACTGTCATGATATCTCAATTAATAAGCGCTCATGTGTATTGAATGAGCTGATTTTTGACTTTATGAATTGGGGAAGCCACCTCAAAGCAATGAGTATGTGCCTCTGGAGATGAGAGGGTATCTTTTTCCAGAGACCTATCCGTTTGTTCCGGAGATCATTGGAGGCAAGCCCTACCGCTACTTTTACCTTAAATACTACCAATCCCAGAGAAACCTCTTAGCAATTGCCAGAAATCCCATCTACGTTAACTATGAAGTGATGAGGAGAATAATTTCTTTTTCTTCTAACTCTATAAATGAAGTACTGTGTAACGCCTTCGCAACTAAGATCATAGACTTCTCTCAGGCAGAGATCAGAAGGGTGCAGTCCTCAGCAATCGGATAAAAAGGCATGGAGCGATTCTTGCTTAATCAGAATCGCCACACAGAGGAGTTATGCGAAGCACGCTTAGAGCAAATGAAGCAGCTGGAAAAGCTAGATGACCTGTGCTTCCTATAAACGCAGTCGCAGCGAATCAGGAAGGACGCCCTCAACTACAGGTTGTAACAAGCTGCTAAGAAATAAATCACACAGAAGGCGCACTCCAAGTTTAAGCAGCCAGAAGATCAACCTGAACTTGCTAACTCCGACCTGGAAAGAGAACATAAATTGGCTTTCATGTTAGGGGTGCAGAGTTTAATTAGTGCAAGTGATCCATCCAGATTATAGCAGCAGTCTTTGGATAAGCAATAGGATGCCATACATTATAAAAGGTGAGAGTGGATATATGTATAATTTGAACCCTCTTTGCAGAAGCAATAATGTAAATGATAAAGTGAGAGAGATCTAGGCATGTCTCCAATCCAAATCTATTTAAATTAACCTTCCACTTTTTACTCAGAGCAAGAGTTAATTTGCAAAGAGGGTTCAGTAAGTAGCAAAAAATATATTTATGTTTGCTTTTATATTGATAGTAGCAGAACCTCCGCTAATCTGTTTCCCCTCTGAGCAAAGCCTGCTGATCACACTTGGTTAGGCTTGACTGGTTGCTCTACACTCCTGCCATCCTATTGCTGTTTATTGATCCACTCAAAGACAATAAAAAAAAGAGTTAAGTTAAGTAATACAAATAATATCGACTAATTGTCTCTTCCTTGCTCTTTGTGTTTATTATTTTTCATGCTCAGTCGAAGTCCACGTCCTCCAGGTCGTCCTGATCCTCCCTTACATATAGAGCCTAGTCGTACTGGAAGTCCTCGTCATCCTCGTCATCATCGCCTTCCTCCTTGAACTCCTCGTCTCCTTCATCTTCAATACTCTTAAAATATTTCAACAAACTCAAGCAATCCATATCAATGGCATTTATTGGATATTGATCTCATCAACTGCCATCTTCTTGGCCATGAATATCTCTCTGCCAGTGGGTTTGGATTCTAGTTCACTCTTTTGTTCTTCCTTGAGTCGCCTTCTCTTCTCATTGTAGACAACCAACCATGCTCCAAAGGTTTCAGCAGTCACAGGGGTGAAAGTCATGGGTGCATCTTGGGAGAAGGCTTGCTTCTGCAGAGCCTTGTCGACAGAGTGGGCCTCGTCGTACTCTCTGAGCTTGTTGAGGAGCTTGTCGTTGAGATTTGAGATGATATCGCGCAGGTGCTCACACACATCGTACAGCATCGAAGCCCCAATAGACTCCTATGCCTTAATGGTAACCAGTCTCTCGAACTCGATCATCATGTTGTTGTCAATCATGTCCTGAGACATGTTCTTCAGCCTAATTGCAGGGATGCTACTAACCATAAATTATGATAGAAGCTATTAGGGTAATCGTCTTTGAGCTCGAGGGTGATGCGCAGCTTGAGGTGGTTCTTGTCATCAGACTCATTGCTGGAGTTTAGCTGGATCTGAAGCTTGAAAGGTCTCTCCTCCAATACCTCCATGTCCTCTAGGTAGATGTACTTGAGAGCTTCGATCTCCTGCTCTTGCTCCATCCAGGAAGCCTCCTGCTCCTCTGGGGTGAGGTTACTACTATTCTCCATTGCGATGATGATTATACTAATACTATAATTATAGTGCCTCTCCAGATTCGCAGAGCTATTTATTATTCCCTCACTCAATCATTCAACCAGATTGACACTCACTAGATAAACCTTATTGTTTCAGGAAGCAAATGATAGCGAATCCAAAAGCGAGTCTATAATAAAATCCTTATAATAATAATTAGTGCTTACTTACAGTAATGAGACTTGCCTCCACTCTTATGATGCTTACAGCTTTGGGTTCAGCTGTACTGGCCTACAGCAACAACCCTCCCATCCCTGATAGACTTTCAGGCTAGGGACTTGAACAAGGAAGCAACAACTACAATATCGACATCGAGCTCATCTACGATTTGGGTTGTGACAAGTGCAAGGCAGAGCACCCTATCTTCCAGCAGTTCCTTCAGCAACCCTTCTTGGATGGTAAGGTTATCGATGCTGTGAATGTGAGGTACTCCTTCCACCCTCTGCCCTTCCATTTTGGCGCCTGGATCATGACTAAGCTCATCCCCTACATGCAGGATGTCTGCTACGACCAAGCTCCCAAGACCAAGCAGTGCACTACCTTTGTGGACTACATCACTCTCGCCTTCCAGCAACAGCAATAGTTCATCACCTCCACTTCAACCTCCCACAATGACCTCGTCTTGAAGTGGACTCAGACCATTGCCGACAATATTCCCATACAATTTTTAACTTTAAAGACAACATGAAGCTCGATGTGAATGAGCTGCGCAAAGTCTACGACCCAGCTACCGATACTCACAACTCTGAGAAGCGCACTCGTATGCTCTGGAAATATACCGCTGCCAGAGCTGTGGGTGGCACTCCCAACGCCTTCGTCAACGGAGTCAGACTCCAGAAGACCCCTACTTCACTCGACCAGTGGAATCAACTCATCACCGATGTCTACAACAGCTAGACCAAGTTAACTCAATTAAAAGCATGTGTTTCTTCTTAAGGTGAAGATGGGCCACATGGACATGGAGACTGCTGTCAAGCAAGCTGAGAAGAAGGCTTTCTTGGCTTGATCAGGAATCATCTCAAGAACTCACTCAAGAATTCATCATATCCTAATAGCAATTACCTATCTTAAAACTTCAAAGTCAAGTTAACTCATCCTACAGAAATATATCTTATAAATTACCCTCTATCTTATTAGAGAAGGAGGAGGAGAAGAAGTTTTCCTAATAGTAGAATTTTAAAAATAAATTCTCATAGTTAGGTAGTTACAGTGCGTAGCTTTTATCAGCTAGCTAGTTATTTGTGATTGGTAGCAGTATTTATTAATTCAACTGATCAAGTGTCTTCTTCAGTCAGTGTGAATTGACTTTCTCTTGTTCTTGCAGTAGCAGAAGTATATTAGAATTATTCCGACTATCAACACTGCTGAGATTGGGAGCACTATGGCCAGGATGATCTTGAGGCTGTCCTTATCGGTAGGTGCTGGTTCGACATAACCCAACTTGTCGAAGAAACCCTTGGAGGTGAAAGACGTCACCTAGAGACCGAGCACATCAGCTTCGAAATAAGCTCTGCCTCCCACCACGAAGAAACTGTCTCCAGTCTTATCGCTGTCCTCAACTGCCTTGAAGTTTACAGTGATGCTACCTTCTGTCTGGCCAGTCAGAAGCTTAGGGTCATTAACGATCTGCTCAAAGGTCATTTGCTGAGAGAGCCACTTCCAGTCCTGAATGGCAAAGCGAACCTTCATAGACTCTGGGTTCATAATACTGAATTTGGTCTCGGGGTTAGTTGCCACGTATGTGAATTAGTCATATGAAGGGGCTTCTACAACGTCTATAGAATTAAAATGGGACCTGGAGAATAAGTAGAATAAATTTAAGTCTCTATACTGATATCCAACATTCTCTCTGTTGGGGTCGATATGTCCTGTCTCGTCGAAGTTCTAGCAAATTAGTTGATATTTGATGTCGTAGGGTTCGGAGAAGTTAAGAGGGAAGCAAGGGTCGAATCCTGGGATTGAGTACATGTAATAGGGAGTGTCTTCTCCAGTGCAGCCCTTGTAGAAGGGAGGGTCGGTAACTTTCACGAAACACTTAGTTTAGGTTTGAGTAGCGCACTAGTAATCAAAGTATCCTTGAGGGCACACGCATACCTTATTCTCTTTCACTTATTGGCTGCAGTTGTAGGCGTATGAGTGGTTTCTCAAGAAGTCGAAAGTCTCCTTGGTAACTCTGAGTGTTTGATCACCGTCAGTAGGAGAGCCATCGAGCCTTGAGCATTCATAAATAGTCTGACTTTGAGTAACCAACTTGCCGTTATTAAAGCACTCAGTAGGATAAGGCTCGACCAATTTCTTGACAACAGTCTTCTTGCCTTCGGTCTCAGCCAGATATCTTCGTTGTCCAGGTCCACTGGGATTGTATTAGTTCGTGCTCATGGGCACATCAAATAGATGACTAGCTACTAAATCGTTCTCACAACTTAAATCCAATATCAATTTCAATAATGAATCTCGTCATTTCTAATGGCCTGCTCCTTTACCTTCTCAAGGTAGAGATCGTATATCTTTCTGTTTACGATTGGGTCGTCTGAATATTGCTTGCTCTCTATCATCTGCTCTAGCTTCTTCCTCTCCTCAAGCTTTCTTATCTTTGCCATGATCTCAGCTTCACTGCCCTCTCCTGATCTCAAAGACCCGTGCTCCTCATGCTCCTATCGCACTTTGCGCTTATACTACTCTGTTTAGAACACCATATCGTATAGGTCTATCATGTTCTCCAACCATGTAATACTTCCAGACTTATTGAGAAAAAAATATGCTAGAGTGAGAATACATTTAGGGACTGCTTTGTTGAATCTTCAAACTTCTCGGACAGTTAGCTTTCGAAGAACTTGAATTCCTTGTAGCCGAACTCTGCCTTGGCAGTCATGAGACTACCTGAGAAAAGTAGAAGAGCCAGAACAGATAATCTGGTTGTAGTTGCTGCCTGATACACTCTTTTTGTGATTCGCTAGGACTATTTATTCATTTTATATTAATTATAATCTCTTCTGAGAACGCAATGCACATTCTAAGGGATAGGAAGACAAGGATATTGAAGTAATTATTTTCACTATTGTGGGCAATTTCTACTTCTTTCTTATCATTTAATTCTCTATATTGTTAGTAGTTATCAGCCAGCTTGGTTTAGTGAGCTAAGCTGCTGTGTGAAAGTAATAAATTGAAGAAGGTTAAATCGATTATTCAAAAATTTTGAAATAATTAACAAAATGAATTTTAATTCCACCACGACATCTGCTGTTGCATAATAGACCAGTAGCCTCCACTAGAAATACTCCTCTGCTAATACTGCAGCATCTAGGTTGAATTCTAGCCAGAATGTGGGCCATGCTCAGTCCAGGTTTATACTCAAGAAGAATCAAAACCTTAACTCAGATCTAAACTTCAGCTACGATCCAAAATTAATTGGGAGAGTGATGCGTTCTTATAGCTTATTTATTGATCAAAGCTCTCTAATTTAGTCAAATAAGCTTATCTTGAAAAGCAATCTACCGAAAAATGTGAGCTCGGGAGAAAAGAAGTTTCAGCTCTACAAGCCACTTGCTCCAACTTCCAACTTCAGAGCACAAAGCATCGGGGCATCAGCCGCCAGATCTAATCAGGCAAGCACTCAGTCCTTAAAATTCATCATCAAGTATTTGAGCATTTGTGGAGAGGATTTAATTTTTAGTAAGCTGGAGGGGACAAGGAGCAGATCAGATCAACTCAAAATCTCTCTATAGTTCACATGCCAGAGCAAAGATTGAAAGATAATCAAAGTCTAATTAGAAACAGCATTAAAGCTGCTGTTAGAAATCAAAATCAAAGCCTCGAAAGTAAATAGCAGTAACAAACTCCTACTTCTATAAGCAAGTAGCATCAATAGCAATAAAGTTAAAATCAACAACAAAACTGTGAAAATATCCAATAACAAAGTCAATTCAAGCAAACAAACTAAGTCTATGGGAATTCATATTTGAACTCTGTGATAACTGAAGAGGATCCATAACAAAATGAAGAAGAGGAAGATAGCAATTAAATTTTTGAGTTAGAAAAAGAAGATTAAAAATCTCCTTTTGTCCCCTCTACTTCAACTTTATTTGCTGACCCTCTTATGATAGACTAGAAGAAAACTATCTGCTTCGTTATCTAAGATGAAGAAATACTTTTTAATAAGCAACTCATGATAGATCAGTCTTGCTATATCTAAAATTTAGTGTCTAATCTAGATCCTAAAAAGGTAAGCTCATCTATAATTTTAAAGTACTCTAATTCATAATTTTATTTTAGAATGTACGAATCCTCTTGCCCAAATGGATGCTAAAGCAAGCATTCATAAGATTCTTAAAATATGTTCAAGATTTTGAACTAAAAAATGAAGAAGCCAACAGTAAGCGCCCACATTCTAAGTTCATAATTAAGAATGATCCAAATAAGCCAGAGAAAAAGCAATAAAAATGTCTTTCACTTCCCTTACTGCTTTTTATTTCAAAATCAATTTTAGTGAATGAGATAGTTTACATTAAGTTCTATATGATATGTTTATATTATCACTTCTTTACTATGAATCTAGGTTATCTTTTTTACTACTGACTGCTCGAGGAAAAGCTTTGACTGCTCATTGCATCCGACTGGTTTTGATATCCACTATTTTGGCTCCCTTTGCTCAGAGATTAAACTCTAAACCTTTCAAGGAATGTCTAATTTAGACCCTGAAGAGCTGCTATAAAAAGAAATATATAATCTAAACTTATTTAGGCTGGATTGTTATTTGGAAGCTGAGATAGATTAAAATTTTATGGATTGTTATTTAAAGCAGAGAGGGGAAACTGCAAGCCCATCTTGGCAAGATCTTAATTTGAAAACTGATTGGAATTAGTTTGAGTATGAAGCGTGGGTCTGATTGCAAAGGTTTAGTTTAAGCCTGAGAAGTTAGATTAAGCCATTGGAGTTTAAGCTACTCTCATCTACTAGGCTAGGGAAGACTAGTTCTGTACAGATATCTAGCCATTCAGCTTTTGAATGAAAGAATGCTTTATCTAGATGTCAGAGGTATCTAGCTGCTCTAAATGACTTGACAGCGCCTGATTTGGCTTGGTCTATTCAAGCTGCAGCGATCTCTAGCTTGAAGTTCCTGATTCAAGCTTTGATTTATCAATTGAGGTACTTTGCTCAGCCACGTTAATTGAAGGCACTTGATTTGAGTGAGATCTAGAGTTAATTTTAGAAGAAGCTGCTGTCGGCTACTAGTAACTCATACTGTACTTCCCAGTCTCCTCAAAGCCTTGGTAATTAAGTACCTCTTTGAGTTCATATGCTGCTTTGGCTGGGCTCACGCTGTCTTGCCTTAGATTCTTATTGCTTCTTTAATTCTCTAAAATCTTTTGAGACTGACCTATCAGCTGCTCCAAATTGATAGTTCTCTACTTTAAATTTGAATTAACACTTTGCTGTGTCTACTGCCCATGCAGATTTGATTTATTTGTGCATTCTATTTGCTTCGCAAGCTAACTAAGATTAATAGCTAAATGACGCTTCTCAGCAATTTGAGGCTGCTACTATTGTTGGGTTACTATCTCATTTTCCCTTCTCTGATGACTAACTTAACCTGAATTTATTAGGGCTCCCTTCTTAAATAAATTTATAATTACTAAATGTGACTAAATGCATTTATCTTTTAGATGAAAGAAGAAGGATTTTACTACTAGATCTCGCTTTACCGATTATTGGTTTTCTCACTTTTGTAAAAGCTGTCCCTCTCCATGTAATCTTTAAAATTCATCTCACTATGATGGTAAGATGCTTCTCCCTCCTCATTTTAGAAGTCATTTTCTCTCTTATCTGAAGTAAGATTAAAGCCTTCTTAAGTAAGTACACAGAACTAAGTAAGCTGAGAGTTTTGAGTTTGGTCAAAGAGGTTCTCTTAAGTGGCGCTCTCCAAGTTCACAACTTGATTATTGCTCGTGATAATTGACCCCTGCCTTCTCCTTCTTATCTGTTGAGTGCTGCTACCGTAGCTCATGGGACTTTCAAGGATGGAGGCAGCAATCTTCTCTCCCATCTTATATTTCTCAAGTTCACTCTTGAGTGAGGTGATCTCTTATTGCTTCTCGTTTAAAATAGCTGTGAAGGTATCTTCAATCAAGTTTCTGCTAATCAACTCCTCCTTTACGAATTTCAAAACCAGAGGGTCTAAAGTATTATAACTCAGATACAGATTTTATAGCTTCTCTTCTGAGAGTAGACTCCAATTTATCAAATCCTCAAGCATCTACTTAGGAGAAAATTAAGTATCCTCTGAAGGAAGGGATTGTCTACCTCTATATTTTAGCCAATCTAGCAAAATTGACAGAGCTATATCCTCACTGTCAATATCTAGAGTGTCGCATTTTAAAAGAGTATAAAGTTAGTCTGCCTTCAAACTACTCAGCCCAATTTTTATCGATCCATAATTCTTGCTTAACCTGAAGAGTAAGGCAGTAATGGAAAATTCTATCCTGAAAATTATCTTGAAAGATAGAGTATCTTAAGGCAAGGATAAATTAACTTTTCAAATATTTTAATGCAAGGATTGAAACTTGATCTTAAATAGGTATTGCTTTTGTCCTGGAGTAGAATTCGTGCAGATAACTTGAACCTTCTTATTCTATTCTAACTCATGATTAAGTTAAACTTAAGCTACTACTGCAAGAGGAAAACCGTTATGAGTTATTGAGCTGCAATCTTCAGTTCTGATCACCATATTTGTGTTGTTTAAGCTTTCTGCTTCATTATTTAGGTCCTAAAGATTTCTCAAATCATTGAATGTGTCAAGATTGATTTAGACTGGATTGTTAATGAGTTTTATTTAGCTTCTTGCTTATGCATGATCATTCTAAGTTTGATAGGGATTCCTATCTATTGAGACATTTTGGCTATGAATTTCTGAGGCTATCCTATTTGACTAATACTTCCTATTTGAATCATCCTCAGTGAAGTGCCTATCTATGCTGCTTATTGAAAGTTGATCTTAGTGCTGCTTCTGTCTTTGATTCTAATTTGGCTGCTTTTACTTAGCAGCTATCCTATTAAGAGAAGTTTATAGGAATTTGCTCTCCTTAGATTTACTCTGAGTTGAATTATTAGTTACTGAGCTAGACCTTTGGGAGGAAGATTGATTTTGAATTCTGCTACTTCTGTGTGAAGATCTAGCTGCGGAAGAAGTGAGTTGATTATTTTGAGATAATTGAGAGTGGCTATTGTTGTGACTGGATGCAACTGATCTTCCTTTGGAGTTTTGTGAGATCTTAGAGACTGAAGTTACACATGAGAGAGGGGAGCGAAGTTAAGATGAGTTAGACCTTTAGGAAAATGTGAAAGTCTGATTCGTAAGCAAATCATCTTGAGGGATTTAAGTGAAGTAGAAGCTAATTTCCTTTTTCTTGTGATCGATAAAGCTTGAAAATTGCCATTGAAGTTCATCAATCTTCACTATATCAGACTTATAAGAATTTATAGAGGGCTTAAGTT
>JAJKFJ010025051.1:0-10559 GCA_027382625.1 Tetmemena sp. SeJ-2015 | reverse complement strand
ATTAGCTAGAGGGTCGGATTTTCAGCTAGCGAGGTCTAGAACTATCCAGCGATTCTAAGGAGACTTTTTGACCTTTACTAATCTCTTTTGTATTTAATTTTGACTTCACCCCTGATTCTTACAATATTTATATAAGGAATCATTAATTAAAACGTTAATTATAAATTAATTTTAATCTGCCGTTGAGCATGACTGTTGTGCAAAGTTGATCCGTAGATTCCAGCATGCTGATGAGTTTAAATGTAAATTTAAATTTCGGGAATAAAAATTGTATAAATTTTAGAAAATCATATCAAGATAAATCATGATTTACTTATCACTTTCATTTTTAATTGCAAGCAATTATGAAAATTATTCATTTTTATTGATTAAAATTATTCATTTGAGCTGCTAATAAGTACCATGTTAAATTTAATAATTTATTTGAAACAGCAGGCTTCCCAGATTCATAATTCAAAGCGAAAGATGCAAAGTTTTACTCATGAAAATATTTAATATCTTCAAGAAGTATATTGGCCGACAGCATTATCCAAAAATTCTACAGGAGCTATCATTTTGTCTTTACTCACAACCCTTATTATCAGAGAAATTATTCTTGTTATTGCCGAGAATTCAACGAAAAAAGAAAGACAATTAAAATTTAAAAAGATTAAATTTGTCCCATTCGAAATATTTATATTTAAAAAGTTGCATCTGTAATATATAAAAATTTAGGGGGGACCTTTCCTAGGCCATCCACTTTTTTTCTCATTAAATTATTAAAAATCACTATCTTTCCTAAAATTAAAAAATAAAATATTTTCACAACCGTTTTTAGATTTTAAGCCTCTAATCAACCTTTCAATTTTTTTATAATAGAAGGTAAATTGGGGCTTTTAGATAAAATTTATTTCCAAAAATATAGTTATATTTATAGTTTTAAATATTATTACATTAAACTCAATGTTAATAAAATTAAGGTGACTATATTTCAAATAAGCTAGTAAGATCTCTTTGAAAGTATATTCTTTCGAGATCTTTTTATAAGTGTCACCAAAAATTGAAATATAATCTACTTTAAATTTAAAATCATATTGTTCTTTGAAACTTGATTTTTCTTACTCTCTTTAAATATTTCATAAATGGTAAGCATTATATTTATTTTAAATAATTTAAAGCATAATTGAAAGAAACTAATCGCTATATAATTTTTGTAAAAACCATTAACTTTATGACTATTATATATTTATAAAGCATTTCCATAAAAAAGAAAATTAATTTTTTAATGATTCCCTAAAAATAATCAGTTTCAGCTTATATTCTAAAAAAATCCATATATTTTCTTTTAAATATTGGAATAGCCTTAATAAAAGCTTCAAATTTAAATAATGTTGAGAAAATTAGTGTTTTTTGTTAATTTTAGGTAAGTTTTTTTCATATTTTCATGAAAAAGAGGATGACGAGGAAAGCCCCCCTCCGAAATTTATATATTCCTCAATGTAGTTTCCTGCAACCTAATTCTTAGTAGGAAATCTTTAAGGTCTTATAAAATTTAATTAGATTTCTTGTTAAGGTCTTGCTCAAGAATTGATCTTTAATTTAGATAATTATTTGCTAGAGCATTCTCCCGATCAATTATTAGATTTTCTATTTTGATTAATAAATTATCCATATTATAAAACCAATCAATGACAGGAAATGCTATTCTTATTAAAATTATATATAATAGTTTAAATGGTTACGTTAGATTATCCATTGAAAATGAGGTATATATTCAAAATTTAAAAATAAGGTAAATTATTATATTAGAAAGTTAAAATCTTGGGCCTGAGCAATGTCACAAAAGTAGTCATGGCAAGTGGTAGGGAGATCAGCCGGCCATTATTCAATAACTTTTTCTCGTTGCGATTATTCCCCTAGAGGTGATTAAGTTTAGTAATAAGTCGGTGAGAAGTTTAATTGAAAAGTGAGTGGATTGTGGTGAGCCATGAAGCCGTTCAATAAAACACAGGTATTCAAGTTTAATCTTCTGACCCTAGATTAAAGATCCTCTCTCCTCAGATTGTTTGGTCCTCAAGGATTAATGATGGTAATTATAATCGCCAAAAAGATTTCTAGAAGTACATGTTTTAGTATGCTGTTTGGCACTAATTTGGTGTGTCCTGCAGAGTTAGTTTTTCATTCTAGACCAGTATTTCACCTGAAGGTGTCACCTAACAACATGGAGTATCCTTGACCTAATTGGAGGCTTAAGCCATTTTCCGCCTTTATTATCAACTAGGAACAACAAAGGTGCATTTGGGCTTAGAGTTGCTATGTCAGAGTCAAGAAGTTCAGAGAGGTTGCTGTGGTGTTAGTATTTTCAAAATCCACTGTATTCCTTCGTCCTAATGGAGGTGGCTGGCCACAGCCACTAGTGACGTGATGGGTTTACATATGTCTCCAGAGGTGGTTATTCTAGATACCACATGCTCTTTTTATAATCTTAGGGGTTACTCCTTAATTCCATTAAATACATTAAAATAAGATATTAAAATATAAATATAACAATATTTTATTTGTTAAAATTCTATTTAAAATACTAATTCATCTTTTTTTTCATTTAAAGCTTTCTAAATAAAAGGTTTGGTAAAATTAGATAAAAGAAAACATAAAAACATGATAATCTAGCATTTTTATGGCATTTTCCTTAATTTTTTATCTTAAAATTTATCATAAAGATATAGGGGAGGGGGGTTATAATACAATAAATATATAATGATCATTCTTAGATTTGAGATTCACTGTCATTTACGTAAACTAAATATTGACAATCTTAAAGATTTTTATATTAAATCAACTTTATTAAACTAGCATAAAGTTTAATGAATATTTATGATGCTTCTCTAGTATTTTAAGTAAATTATACTATTCGTTTTATACTGGAAGCATACGTTTAGATGAAAAATTGTAGTATATTTTAAATTAAAGTTCAATCTAATGAATAAGTAAACTGAATTAAATTAAATAAAATTAAAAATCAAAGAGACTCAGATAAAATGAAAGATAATAGGATGAAGTGAGATTGGATTTATCTCCTTTCAAAATTATCTTTAAATATATGGTAAGAATCAAGTAATCCTTTTTATTTTATTATCTTTGTGATTCTAGTAAAAAGTTTAGCGTTATAAATTCACTTTCACACAATAAATTTTATAAATATAGGCTTCGACATGGATAAGAGACAGAGGATAATCAATAAAAGTTGAGTAAAGAAAGAATTATAGTAATAAGTAAGTAATCTTGCAGTGGAAATGTACTAAAGGATATCAAGGAGTGGTATGAATTGCTTTTTAAGGTAATTTAACTTCGTGATAGACTTAAGTTTTAGATAAAACGTATTCAAAAGACTCAAACAATGATAGAGAGAAAATAGAACTCGCAAGGTCATCATAAAATAAAAGGGAAAAGTTCTTAAAAAATAGAAAAGGAAGCAGTAGAAAGCAAATAGCTTGCAAGTAATAAAGACTCTATTAGTATTTATAAAAACATCAATTCCAATATAGCTGAGAATTTAATAAAAAAGAGAATTAAATTAGATATTAATTTAAAATGAAAAAAAATCAGTGACAGTTGAAGTGTGCCAAATTTAAATAATAACTACACCATTCGATTTAGCATGAAATTTTAAGAACTTTTCATCCTTGCAACTTTTTCATGGGAGTGCTCAATACAGAGTTATAAGCGACACAAGTTTTAATGAGGATGACGATGAGGATGAAGAGGAGTGCGTGATTCATATCTCGCTGCAGAGAGGTGCTACGAAGATGATTAAAGAAGAAACTCATATTAATTTTTTAATGAGCTATCGAACAAACTACAAATCAGGGGGTGAATCTGTGATTTCAACTGACACGTAGTTGCAACTCTCCATTTATTATTTTAGCCAATCACCGATTTTAATTAAATCTCCTACTATAATGCAATCGTATTTTCCCTATAATATATTTAGAATAAGAAAAAATTTGCTTAAAAATCTATAATGATTATATACTTGTGTAAAGTTATTCATTAATTTTCAATAAAGCTAATTATTAACTTTGTATATATGAGTGGGCGCTTGCTGAAGATTTCTTGGAGCCATAGGCTGCTGCCTTTATGTGCGATGGAGATTGCCAAGAATTGTGTCAAGCGATCCTTGAGCTCCCGCACTTTGGCCATAGATATCTCTGTCCGAGAAATCATTCCTGACTTTCTCTTCTTCTCTCTATCCAATCACCCTATTCATGTAGTTAGTTTGATAGAGATGTATTTTGACTTACTGATGATTGGTGTTGAAGTTGTTGGTAGTGTTAGAGTTCATAGCTGTGTGTAGTCTAAATTTGAAATGAGTCAAATAAATGGCTTACACTTGTGATGGGTTTGTGTGAGTGTTGATTAAATTTAAAATTGTAAATATGTAAAGCGAGTTAAAGAAATATTATTATGTATTAACTCAATATTTTTAGAGTCTGTAAAATTACAAAAGAGCAAAATTTATTGCAACTTTTTTTCATAGATAATCAAATAATGTTTCCTTAATGGCATTTTAATAGTAATCATTTATATTTTTTTCGAAGGATCAACATTTAACATATATAATACCATTTATATTATATAAAGTTTAGATGCAAGTATTTTTCTCATAATATCTAGAATATTATAAAATCGTAAAAATGAAAACAACTAACAAAAAGATTAGCATTATTAATATATAAAGCGCTCGACTTATATAAACAGAAATATTAATTATAATCTTTATTTATTTTAAAAATAGGGGAAAATTCTTCAAATTTACAAATTTGATATAAAAACTCACTTTTTAAATAGTTCATTAAACCGAAAATATTCTGCAATTTCTAAATGCTCAGAGCTTATTTAATTATTGTTAGATTTTAATCTACTTAATGCATTTTTAAATACAACATACTTGAAACATTTTCAAATATTTTCTTATCATAAAATAAATTAGCAAATGAATCATTGTGAATATTTAGAATAATTATGACCGTAGAATACAGATAAGAAATGAATTAATGGTCTTAAATATTTGCATTTTTCGCTCTTATCAATGTAAAATATTAAATAGATTCAAGTTGTATTTAAAATTCCAACAATATTATTATGTTTTATAAATTTAAAAGATTATTAACTTTAAAGTCAGCAGCTAATTTATACTCCACTCTAGGAGCTAAAATATTTGAAGAATAGAATTGAAAATCATTTTGAAATGAAAATAAATTTACAATTTTAATATAAATCTTTTATTTGATTGAAGTATTTAGACATTAAATGCATGCATTTTTTCTCTAAATAATTAGTAGACTTAACTGATTTAAAATTTAGATTTCAAGATCTTGCAGAAATATTTTAGATAACTTATGCAACCCTATTTATCTTTATCCAATTTTCCTAATAAAGTTTTTTATTTTAATTCTTAAACAACTCAAAATGGTCTAAATGACTATCAAATGAAAAGAATTAATTTTTAATGCATTGATTTATACTCATAAATATTTTCATATTTTAAAGTAATCTAATCGATATCGAAATTTTTGTAAGCAATTAAAACTAAAATTGATTCAATGAAATAAAAAAATAGCTATGTAGCGTTTCATGAAAAACACTTTGCCGAATAAGAGCTCAATTCTTTTCATAAAATGGAAGAATTAAATGGATAAGAGAAAGCACAAGAAAAATAAGAATGAGAAAATCGGAATAGGTAGCAAGAGAGTCTTGATGAAAAGAAGCAAATGAGAAAAGATCTAGACTTAAAGACAAACTACCAATTCAGTTTGATAGGAACTATTCTCACAATATTCACAGTTGTCAACACAGCACTCATATTGCCATTTTCAGTTGCACTCCCACTCGATAGCACTTTACTTAAACTAAGCTGGAGAAATACCAACATGATCCCATTCCTTTTCATTATCACTGTCATCGAAAGCATCTACAAAAGCTAAAAGGCTAATTTATTATCACACATATTATATTTCGTAAGGCAACTGTAAAATCAGATAAAGTAAAGCGAGTTCAAGAAGTCTTAAAGAATCCTAAGGATTTACTCAATCTATAATTAAAAATTAAAGCATTCAACAAATAAATTAATAATCTATTTCTATTGGGTATTTCATTCCTGCTGATGCAAATCACTTACATCCTAAGTGGCTAATACACAATCATGTCGCACGCTTCAATCTTTTCAAACTTATACGCCCTGCTTACTTTGGTGTATAGATTTGTTATTAGAGAGCCAATTCATAAATTTGAGATAGTTGGCCTCCTATTAATTACTTCAGATTTAAATAAATTGTATATATTTAAGTGGTGTGTGTCAATAATTGATTATTTATTTTTTTGCTACAGCTGGGTTGATTATTTCAGTAATGGATGAGGAAGTTTAGAAAGTGGATGAGAGGAACTAGAAGATTATCCTTGGAGACATTTCAGGAGTTTTGAGTTCGTTGTGTGGGTGCGTCTATTTCAACTTAAACTCTAAAGTTGTGGAGACTATTCCTCCATCTGTGTCTGTATTTTCTACGATAGTTATTGCCGAAGTGATGCTTGTTATCTATGGGTTATTGTTTGACACCTTCACTTTAATTTTACAATAAATTAAAGTATATTTATGCTCACGCTTGATACGAGTATTAGCACAGGAGTGTTCGGCTTCTTTAAATTAAATATAAATAAAATGAAGTATAAATTAATTATTCTTATCTAGAGACTATTTTTGGTACTGTTCTATAGTGCTTGGACTAGGGTGTGGAACTATATCACTCTACTGCGCTGCTCTTGTTTTGAGATACTACCCAGCTATTGTGCTCCTAGTTGCTTATTTAATGGAGCCACTAATTGCATAGCTTTGCTCTTGGGCTCTAAATATAGATAAAGCGCCTGGTGCTTTTACATATGTAGGAGGATTATATAAATATAATTAATTAATATTAACTTTAATAAGATTAAGTGCGCTTGTTGGTATTTTATTTGTTATGTATGGGGGCCAATAACTTAAGAAGAAAAATAGCCAACCCACACTGAATTGAATCAAACTATTCTTTTCTCAATTCTTCCTCTCTTTATTATAATTAAATATTAAAGTAAATTAAGTATTCGGAGTAAATTTTAATGATTAATCAATGGCATTACCATGTAATGAATTTAAATGAATTCGAGTAAAAAATTCTGAATTTAATTATCCTTCTAGGTATTTAAATTCATTGCCATATTTAATATTTAAGAATTTTAAAAATAGCTATCATATTAAATATCTTATGATTACTTTTAAAACTAATTATATTTGATTTTGATCATAATTCTTTATGATTGAAATTGAATGCTAAAAATCTTTAATAGCTAAATATCGCAACTTCAAATTTGCAAATTGTTGTTAAATTTCAATACCTTTATTGTTCTTTTCAATAAGCTATCGTATCTTGGTCAAACTGTTTCTATTAATCTTCTGAGAAGCCCTTTCCTCTGACTCCCCCTACTTTGTTTAGGTTTGCATTTCTCTTCTTCCCTCTTCTTTCATTTGATTTAAAACTACTGCCTGGGCCGTTTCCCTCAGTGTTCATTGCTTCCTCACCCTCCGCTACTTATCTAGATCTTCCACCACCAGTTCCATTACTCTTATAGCCAGTAAAATGAATGTCATCTCCCACTCCGCTACCTTTTGTTGTCAGGGGTTCTCCACCAAGTGTCTGCATATATGTATTATCATCTTATATTCCAGAGCGACCACCAGGTGAGCCGAAAGTTGTCCCTCCAAGATTCCCACTCTTTAAGAAATTCATACTCGATTTTTCCAGATTAGAAGACTGCATAATCGACCAAGTAAGTTGTTTCCTCGCTTTCCCTGTGATGTGAATCTCCTCATTACCTTCCTTGTGTACTATATATTCCTCATAGTCTGAGTCTTGAGGTTCATGAGTGCCTCCGCCTGCCGTAGAGCTACCTCCTTGACCGCTCTCTCCCTATGTATTCATCATCTTTTTAATGACTGTCTTTCTCATTCCAGATTTCTGATAGTGCTCTCCGTTCTTTGCTCCAAGATTACCTTAAGAGTTCTAATTCTTAAGAGAGCTGTCCCTATTCCCCTTATTTCCACCTGCCCCTCCAGCAGTCCCACTTAGTTGCTGGATGAAGTTTTATCCGAGCAGAAGTTATCCTATCCCAATGAACTTATCCCTCAAGTGACTATGCTCTCCACCTCCGCTACTGTGAGTACTGTTAATTTTCTCCATGTATTCCTTAAACTCCTAATCACTTTGATTTTCTTTCTCAAACTTTCTCTTTGCTTGGATACACTTGAGCAGATCATTCATACGTTCTTCAGTATCTGAAATTAGTTTCTTAAACTACTCTGCCTTGTTTTAATTACTCATTTTTTCGTGTTGCTCTATTACTCGCTTTGTATACTTCTTTATCTTAACTTCTTTTGCAATCGCACTCTGCAAGTGATGGTAAACGAGAATATGAAATATGCATGAGAGACAAAATAAATTATAGGTTTACCAGTTGACTAGATCGTCAGCGACTCCAAATTTGAAAACGAAATCTCTGCCATGAGTTGTAAGGATAAGTCCTGCAAAGTCTCTTGGTTTCTTAATGAGCACATACCCACCTTCTAAAGGTACAACATTTACTATATTCATGAAGTCAGGGTCCCTTGCTATAATCAGTTGAGAGTAACCAAGCAGCAGATATCTTTTCTCCCAACCTAAGTTCTTATTCTTCTTGAGAACTTGAGCTTTTGCAATACTCTTAGGTGGAAGAACAAAGTCATCCATGATGAATTTAAGATCTAAGCTGGTCTTCACGAAAGCTATATCCATAACTCCTCCAGCTCCCTTGGTAGTGAGATTATGATTATCCGGGTTATTAATTGTTCCCCTATTCTTATCTTTTTGAAGTCTTATCTCGTCTATTGCTAGATTGATGATATCAACTATATAGTCTCTTTGAAGTGGGAAGTTAGCATAGTAGGTTATGGGTTTATCGTTATTGAACTCTATGAAGAACTCATCGTACTTGAAACCCTTCACTACTTTCTTTATCATGGAGAAGTGGTAAGAGCGACAGATGTGATCTTTGTATCTATCATTCATAACGTTCTCTACGAAGTTCAGCTCAAGCATCCTATTCTACAGAAAAGTTTAGAGGGAAGAATATATGATTTCATGTACTTACGTCATCACTCTCGTTAACACTAAAGATTAGGAAAGGATAGATGTGACCATCTTTAAGAGCTGCCTTCCTGTTGAGGTAAAATTTAATCAATAAATTAATTAGTAAAGGTGTTATGAGATGAGAGATCTGAGTCTAATCATGTTTATGTACTTATTTCTCTCCTTTTCCTCTGACAGAAACTGGTAAGCTGTGATGATGCTTCTCAGTTGATGCAAGTTATTTTTAACTATTGAGTTTGCTCCAGGCTCACCCATTAACTAGTTGCTCAGCTTCAGCTCCTTCTGTAGTTTGTTAGTCATCGAGAGATAGTTACTAGAGGAATAATTTAAGATATGGAAGGATTCGATAGGATAGATTTAAATTTATGAGTGTGAAGTAACTTACTTTCTGATTTCCTCCTCAGTAGATTTGAAATCTGCGTTTAGTTAACAGAAATAGCCCACTTCAATCTGCTGTGAAGACTGATTAGAGTAGTTTTCTTCATCTTCTTAAGATCGGATGAGCATTTAGTTTATTGTTTTCTGATCTAGAGCCTACTACTAATGCTGACTCGCATTATCTCCTCCCCTCGCAACGGCGTTTATATCATTAAGAAATACATATCTATAATAATTTATTATCAGCAGTTTCTCTCCTCTTAGAGTTGTTGGAGTTGTAAGTATTGAGGTTTTGATTGGAAGGTGTAGGTCCTTGGGTATGACCACCTCTCGGTGTGACTTTAGAATCGTTATAAGTTTGCTAATGAGTATATTAAGGGCTTCCACCTGTGGTATTGTTGTTATTGTTGTACATCCCATAGTACTGTTAGTGTTGGTGATCTCTCATATTTTGGTAGTCGCTGGGCGCTGTGTTGTTATTGATGCCCATGTGGCTGTTAGCACTTGGGAGCATGATACTCGAAATATCAGACCCAAAGTTAGCACCCTAGTGAGAACTAGAGTTCCCCTACAGCTAGTGCTTAGTGCTCGAACTTTGATTATAGCCTGGGTGCTGGGCTGAGTATAGGCCCGACTGCTTTGCTGATTAGGGTTATTGAGGTGGTGGCATTTGAGGGTAGCCTTTCATTAACAGTTTTATATAATTAATTCAATTAAGCTCCTCAGCAGAGCGCAAAGGAGGATTTGCGATTAGAAGTGCCACTTAACTTTTTTAATAGTTTTAATAGAAATAAATAAACTAATGATTAGAACAATGAGAGATAATGATTAGTGACTAGAGATGTAATTAATAAGAAGCGAGAAAAGCAAGATATTAATTGCTGCTTTATAATTAGGGGAGTGGACTTGCTCAATAAATAATAATAAATAGGTGGAGAAAACAACAAGAAAGATTGAATAAGAGCAATAAGATATCACTTAGAAACATTC
>JAJKFJ010025050.1:0-10571 GCA_027382625.1 Tetmemena sp. SeJ-2015 | reverse complement strand
TAGTTAGTAAACATAGTCGATAAACTCATCCTAAGTCATCCCAAGACGAATTCTTATCTCTTCTATTTTAAGCTGTTGCTCAGTAATATTCCTTGACTGTTCTTATACAATCTTATCAAATTGCTACATTAAAAAAATCATCTGCATTTAATTAAGAATAATTGCTTAAATGACTCTGGATCCTTCATTTTTAAATTTTTCAAGTTCTTACAGGAATTAAAACATACTTTAAGAAGATTTCTTATTCAAGTTCATAAACTTTTAAGTGAGCTCTTTCAAAATATCTTCTCTTTGCTGACCTAATCTGATATTTCCCTCATTTAGAACTACTCTCCCACTCACAGTTGGGATAGCTTGGGATATTATAGTTAAGAAAAATAGTGTGAGAGCCAAAGAGTTAAGCAACTCTAGATAATTTAGAATAAATATTTTAAACTTTGAAGACCTTTGCCATAAGTTGTAGATTCTTTACTCCGAGCAATTTTAGTAATTTGAGTTCTCTCTCTACATACTTAACTTAGCTGAAAGTGCTTGACTAGGGAAATTTTTATTCTATATCTTGTTTTCTTATTTATGCATATTTGATTTAGTTTGCGCATTAGGAGGCGCGCTTACGTTCTCGTCTGGTAAATTGAACATTTTTTTATAATAGCTCTAATTATACAAATTTCTCCTCCTAATTCAATTAATCTATTCTTTATCCCACCAGCATCAATAATAGCAAGAAAGATAAATAAATTTAATATAGGAGTGATTAATTCGTTAAAATACAAAATTGGAGATGCTTTAACAATGGCGAAATATTATCTTGATAGTCGTAGTCATATCATATTAGATTCACTTTACAATTCAACAAGAAGGGTTGAGGGATCATGAAGGGGAGAGTTTAATCAAAAAAATAGAGGAACTTGAAAATATAGTGTGAATACTGTAACAATAATAAAGCGTCTAAAGAGTGGAATATGAACAAATTAGGTTAAATAGCTCTAGTTCCGAACAATACTGAATTGCAACTTTTTATCAGAACAATAGTCAGTAGCTGAATTCTACAAAAGAGAGCCTCGCAGCAGAAGTCAACGAAAGTAATTTGTAGAAATATTTTAAATCTCTCTTTAGTAAGGATGAGAATGAATGGACTAGTCATAACTTTGGTACTGATAGTTCTAACTGAGTTCAGTGGAGACTCTTTCACACTCACAGCTCTCATTGCAGAAAAAATAGGGAATTCTATAATAGCTCTCATAATTCTCTTGACACTAACCTTGGATTTATAATTTCTAGCTTTAAATTTTTTTTAACCTAGCTATACATCTAAGTTTCGATAAGACTTGGCAGGGCCCTCAACGAATGGATTAAAAATGATAAAAGGCTTGAGCTGCTAATGATTTGCGTTTTTGCAAGCTACTCATTCTACTTAATTGGCTACCTTTCGATAATGAGGATTAATAAAAGATCTAAGAAAAGACTTTCCCAGCTTTTATATTTTTAATATAGGAATCAAATCTAATTAGCTTGAAAAGTATCATAATAATCGAGAAAGGTCCCTGAAGAAGGAAAATGGAAATGATGAGAGATAATCCATTAAGATCAAAATTCATTAAGCAGATGGCAAGTAAAAGAACTATGAGTACTCTTTATAAGAGGGCTATGATAATTGGGAAAATGATAACCAGAGTGTCAGAACTTATAACTACAAAGAAAAATTAGATAAGCTTGGGATTGAAGAAAATGAATACACTAAAGACCTAACTGAAACACTTTTACCAAGATCTAGAAATAGAGCTAGATAGAGACAAGATGGATTTACTGATAGAGTTTCATAGTCTATCTCAAGTTGTTTTAGAAGGATCTTTACTTCACAGCACATATACTTCTTTGCCTTGCTTTTGAAAAACCAGCTCTTCTTTTCTCAATCTATAGTGACTCTTATAATCCTCTCAAGTAACTATGGATCTGATCCAGTTAGGAAAGGAGCTCAATTGAGCTATCTAATTATAGTGTGCATGGGCGTTTATACAGGGAGATTCTTAATAGACAGTATGAGTCAGTCTCGAGTAAAGTTCATCTCGGGTTTATTATACTTATGTGTAGCAATTTACGATTCATACGATTATTTTCATCCCACTAATATTTGATGATTTACTCGTTAACAAAATCCATTTAATAATTCATAAGTATGGGAATGACATTCATTGCTTGGCTCCGCAGATTAATCCAGGTACTTATTACATATAGCTTGTAGATGTGTAATCGAACTAACTCCTAACTCCTTATTCTTTGGATCATACTATATATCTCCTAGATAAGATAGACATCTAGCTTACTCAAAGCTACTACTTCTACAGTTTTGGTATTTTTTCATCAGGATATACGTCTGATATTTCCTATGAGACAGATTTACTTAATGAGACCTACTTGAATATCTTGATTCAATCTTTTATTTATTTAGACATGCAAAATATCACTCTTAATAGTGCTCTTGTCTATTAACTGGAGCTCTAAAGTTTTGATTCAGATCCTTTAGAATTAATAGATCATCTTATGTGTAGTCTTTATAACAATTCTCTTGGATAAGTTCTAATTACAGAATAGGGCTTAGCAATATGCCAGTTTAGAGACTTAAACGTATCGCAAATCCTAGATCAAAGTATTTTTAAGATATATCTTTTTTTAAGTTGGGAGGATCTAACTTAAAGCTATATTCAGTAGCTTGATTTACAAATTGTGCTCAAACTAAATGATGGGCCTCTCATCAATATCATGAAGCAAGACTCACTTACTATTTTCTTAATAGACTCGATTAACTTCAAACTTATAACTTAAAAGATAATTAATCCCTGGAGCTACCCCTCAGATCATGTTGACGTTCAATTTTAAATTTACGATGAGTAAACCTTCACAGATAACCCATGGCTCACTCAATAGATAGAATCTAGAGTAAAATGCTAATTTGCCCAAGAAGATCAAGCTTACTTCTTCGATATTGTACATTCGTATCAAAATGTATTTTCATGCGTCATCACGAACTTCATTTAAAATTTCCCTGGCTATCTTCAGTAATTTACTTTCTCTTTAGAAGAAAAATTCCAAGATTAGCTTAATCCAGTTTCTAGTGCGAGTTCTTCTTTAACTATTCTATCTCTTAAATAGCAAGATCTCAAAAGCATTTCTAACATTAAAAATTACAACGGTATGATGGCGCTAGGCTCTTCCATTTAATTAGAGATTGTAAAAGGAGACTTATTAAGCGACTATGACTAGTTATTTACCATGATAGAGACCTTTGATATACAAATCAATTCTATATTAATGAACTCAACTTAAGCAATTGCTTGAAACTAGTGCCTTATTTAGAATCAAGCTGAAGTATCTTGCTCTTATGAAGGTAAAAATTTATCAACTGGTCTGTACTAGTAGGCTTTTGAAATCTAAGGAATTTAATATCAAAACCAAAATCAAGCTATGGTCTTGTTTTACACTGACTCTTAAATCCAAGATGCTTTTGACCTCTCTGATTAATCTAGAACTCTGCTTTTGAATACAAGCCAATAAATTGATGAGTAATTGTTGAATATAACTTTAACTTTAAGCATTTACTCGCCCTTATATAAGTTCAAGTCTTATGCGCCATTAACATATTTGAGAATAGCAGGCTAACTCTATCCATCAAATTTCTCCATCCAATCTTAATCCTATTCGGTAACTATAAATGGACTTTAGGGTTTACAAGAATATATAGATCAAGGTTAGATAGAAATCGAAATGTCATTTGATAATGGTCAAACTTTTATTAACAGCGATAAATGGACAGTTTAAATAATTCAATCTAATTACTAAATCAGTCTTTTATAGCCAACTCATTCCTTTGAGAAATATAGCACCCAAGTTTATCTTTAGCTTTTAGATTCAGTATCTTAGTAGATTTAATTATCAGACTTCAAATGCATAATTGATGAAACTTTTCAGTTAGAGATAGTGGCCTTTAATATTTCATCTGGAATAATTGCTTGCTCAAATTATACTTTCAAATAACCAGGAATTAGCTAGATAAGGATTAAAAAAGAAAATTTGATAGAGTTTATAATTATTATAGAAGGATTCAAAATCTTGATCAAACTTTGGTGACTAACTCAGTTAAGTTTAATATCTATGAGCAACTAGAAGTTAAGATTGTTTCTCCTACCACTATTCTTAGTTAAGATTCAAGTGTGACCTTTGAAATATCAACTTACTCTGATCTCTATCCTTCACTCATTTATATTTTAATTTACAGCTGCAAATTAGGAGCTTAAATTTTTCCAGCAATAATTTTAGAAGGAAGCTAGAATCTTCTAATAGGAAAAATGTTTAGAATATAAAAATGAGTAACAAATAAAAAGTTATATATGAAATAATGCTCTTTAAAAATAATGAAAAAGCATTTGCTTATTTGTTGCATTTCATTTTTTGTAAATAAATAAATATTTTGAATTCTTTCTATAAGCTGCACTATAAATCCAATAAATTTAACTAGAGTAAATACCCTTGACCTGCTAGTAGATGGATTTACATAATAGGCTGTTGATATTATTCTAATCGAGAAAACTTATTCTATACAAAATATTTATCCCAGAGTTATCTTAGAGCAAGGTTTTGAATAGGGCCTTCTGATTACTCTTGATTAAGATGCTTCTGAAGATTTCCAAGAAAATTTCTACTGCATTTTGAAGGCAAGTGAAAGTGATACAAATATATATGGAGTATATCAATTTAAAATTTTAATAAAATTTAACTTTTTTTATTCGCTTTACTAGAGAAGATAAATTAAAGAAATTTCTCTTGCATTTTAAATGCTGATTTCAACTTGAATGAAACTTATTAAGCTTGTATCTCTGTGAATACCTACCAAGAAATTTGTGATGATACTCAAATAACAGTAATAGAGTAGCCACAAATAACTTCCATCAACCCATAGATAGTGTATGCAAGATCCTATCCCTAAAATTTTACTTTGAAAGGCTTTGGATTACAGCAACCATAGCAAGTATAAATGAAAATTTAGATCATAGATTAAACTACTAACTTAGTCTAGTTAGAGATCTCAAATATCAGCCTAATAAATTCTACTATGCTATAATTCCAAGTACCAGCAGATACTTTCCTTCTTGCTAATCAATATATCAAGATTGTAATCAATGATACAAGTATCTAGTCTAAAGAATTCCCACTGTACGTTTTTGATTCAATAACCTTCTCTCATTTCTATCCACTGGAAGGTTATAAAGGAGTTAGGAACTAATTTTACATACAATCAGATAATTTGTACTAGGGTTTATAAATTTGGTGCAAGTTTGACCTAATCTCTTAGCAAAGGGACAAGAGACAACTAAAATCAATTATATCCTTAGCTTAAAATACTGATCTAGAAGTTTAAGAAAGCACTACAAAATGGATTTACTGCCCTTTGTAAATCCCAGCTAACTAAAAATATTTTTCCACTAGAGAATACTTGGATTATACTTAGGATGAATACAAAGAGGATTTGTATTCCTTATCTGTATCCATTGATAATTAGACTTGGATTGAACTTTAAGGGGATAATTAAAATTCATCTCAAATATCAATAGGAGAAATATCAGTTCTTGATTTTCACCCTTAAATTTTCAGTTAGGATATAAGTTAGTCATTATATATTTAAGTCAAGCAGTATTTGGATATAGACAAATTTAATTTTTATGAAATGTTTTTAATTTAAATTAGTCTACTGCAAAGTTTCTTAAGAAAATTAAGAAGTTAGAATTTTCTAGGCATCTATCATCGATGAGCACTTGATTAGTTGCTAATTAGATTTTTCATAATAAAACTTTTCAATTCCAGAACTTATGAATATCGCGATCTCCGAAAACTTAATTAACTATGTAGAAGTAGGAACGATAATTGTGCATCCTTATATGGATATCTAGGATATTCAACCAAAGTATCTTTTGCTATCTGAGGAGAATACTTTCTAGATTAGTGGAAATAATTTTTTCAATCGTGAACTTCAAGTCTACATAGATACTTATGACTAATTAAAAATTAAAAATTTAAAGAAAAATTCAAAAAAATAATAATTCGACAATCTCCTTTTAAAATCATAATTTGGGCTATTCGAGTTGATAGATAATCAAACTCTACTTTTCAAGATAATGCCAATCAATAACCCTAATACTTACTACGCGAATATTTCTTTCTCTCACAACTCAGAGTCCTTTTTCCCTTAAGTCAATAAGATAAGGATTATGGCGATACAAAGACCAACTATAGATCAGCATTAAAACTTTTCAATGCTTGCTGATTACAACTAAAGTATTATAATTTCAGGAAGGAATCTATTTTAAGAACTAGATATCTTGTGCTAAATTCAAAATACAAGCATTTCCTCTGAAGCAAAAGTCATAGATTAGAATACTGTCAAATGCACTAATCCAGCTAAGCTTTAACCAGGATATTATATCTAAAATCTCTTTAGTGTAAGTCTTGGGATGAGATTAAATAGAGATCCTATCCTCTTTACAGTCTAAAATTATATTTTAGTTTTGGTTTTTTATTAAGAGCCTTTCATAAGTTTATCCGATTCCTTAGATACTTTATCAAAGCTTATACAAATGCACAGATGATGTACCTGACTATCATAACGTGACCTTTATTCTTAGTCAAGTTATTTCTTAATAAGCAGCAATCAATCCCAGTACTAGCAACATCACAAACCAAAAGCTATAAATTTATTTTTAGCCTTTGTTTAGTTCAATCCTAATGAAAATTACAGATACCAAAAACTCAACTTCTAACTTTATAACTTAGTGCCTAGTTTCCAATACTGATAATAGAAATCTGAGTTGCTATATTTCTAACAGAGCTAAAGTTGGATATTATAAAATCTCCCTAAGTTTTGATAGTGGTAACAATTTTTATGAAACCCAGAGGTATTTGCAAATCGTACCAACTCCGATCATCTTAGATCTTGAGCCTAAAGTAGTTTAGATTAATCAGTAGTACACTATGAAATAAAAGAATAAATTTTAATTTATCTACTTTGAAGATTATAGGAGAGCATTTTAGTCTTGATGTGATAAAATCAGTTCGCTTTGGGGATTTGTATACCAGCTACAATTATGTGAGTGAAAATGAAATCACAATAATAGCTCCCGTCATAGCAGACACAGAGGACTTTGCTCTATAAATTTCATTAGAGACTATTGTGAATAACCACTTTTCAAATAGCAAGCATATCATCTATGCGACAGACCTGAATATTACAAATTTCTATCCTAAGTTGTTAACGATGGATAGTGGTGCAGTTAATATAACAATTATAGGGGGAGGATTCAAGCAAATTTTTAACTATAATTGTGAAATCTGGGGAAAGAACTAATTACAGAGAAGCTTTGTAGTTAATGTTCAAGCAATTTATTAGAACACTATGGTCTTAACTTGCCAAGTTGATAGTAAAGTTTTCAACTATGTCTCCCTGTCTTACTACGAGCTTCACGTGGGACTAAGTAATCAATAGCAAAATCCTATTGGGACTTTGACTATAATCCAGGCTCCATCCCTATATCAGATACTTCCTGCAGTTCTCTATAACAATTCCGAAACCTATCCTATTCAGATTTAAGGGCTTTGGTCTTATTTTGACACCTTACCCCTTCCTTTAGTAAAAATCAGAGATTCAAAAGATAATTCTACTATCAAAACAGTCGGAGAATATGATGACTAGCTAAGACCAAACAACTTCATCAATGTGAATATTTCAAGCACAAACTCTTAATATGATCTCTTTTTGTCAATCAGCTAGGATGGAATTAATTATTCTAATGAACTAAAGCTGCTCTAATATCCTTTACCTGTCATTTAAGATATTCAACGTAGATTTTATGATACCAATACCCTGAAGACTTATACTATTGGAGTTCAGGGTAGTAATTTTGAAAGATTCAAGTTGAAGTGCTAAATGAGTGGTACTGTTGATCTTGAGGTTGTCTATTATATTGCTATATTTTGTATTTAATAGCAAAATATTACTCTTATATTTCTTATTTATAACACAAGTTATATAGAATGTATTTGGAGATACAATAAATTTCAATATCTAGATAATTATATAATCGGCATCTCAACAAACAATGGTTATGATTGGGTATTTGGATATGAAATACCTTTAAACTTTATTCATAAATTAAATTTATCTTATATCTTTATTCAGCTACCTATGCTTAAAAGTGTCTATCCAACATAGATTCCAGTTAATATAAAAACTTTGATTTTCTTAGAATTCAATGGCACTGATATCACTGAGCTCCCTCAACTATAAGTTTCGATAGCTGATACTTCCTATGACGCAAGAGTTTTAAATATTTCACATGCATAAATTGAGATCACACCTTAACTTAAGCAATTTCAAACGACTTAGAATTATGTTACAAAATATTTCATTTGTTAACTTAGATTAAAAATAATTAGAAGGTTATCGTAGAGTTCAAGGATATGGATGCTTATTATGCAGGAGAAGATATATATTTCACGTAGGGTATATCCATCCCTCAACAATAATTATACTTAACATTAAAGGCTCCATCAACTTCGCTTTAAATAAACTCTACTGGCCTTGATGTAATAGAAGAGAGTATCTACTGCAGACTGAATATTTTTAAGCTGTTTTTAATTTAGAGAATGATACTCTATACATGGCAACCAATATCTCAAATTCAAGTTTCAGTTGCATTTTTGATGTGCTCTCCCTTAACCTAGGACTTTAAGATATTCGATTTTAGACAGCTTTTTATGACCTCTCTCCATTTTCAGTTTAATTTTTCGTTCTACCAGAGAGACCAGTAATATCTGACTTCACTTATGAAAATAGTTCTTTCATATGGCTCGAAGGAGAAAATTTATTCAATGAGAATATGCAGTGTATTTTTACTGGGGGTGATTCAACAGAATATGATTAATCTGTATCTTTGACAGATTAATGTGAGTTAATTCCAGAAATTTCATTCAGTGAAAATGGAAATCCATCTTAAGAATGCTAAAGAATAGGCTGTTTCATTCCTGACTAATTAATTGGTGATTCAGGATTCAATATCTAATTATCTCTCTTCAATGATTCAATAAGATAAAAATATATTAAATTATTTAATATATAAATAAGAACAAACGCACTAGCAATTTACAACGGTTAGCCACCTTAAATAATTAGAATTATAAAGAGGACGTTGAGACACACATTTACTTAAAACCAGTCTGTAAAATTAAGAATAACTTCAGATCCTATTTTATAATTTTATCCAATAAACTTGAAAACCATTTTCTGCAAGTTTAGTTCTCAAGAGAAAACATTCATAACCTAAACAGTGCTCTTATTTATAAAATATTTTTAAGTGCGCGATGACTATTATTTCGTTGATTGTCCAATAGCACAACCCAATCTAACTTTTGGAACCACTTACAGTCTTTCAGTTTCCTATAACAACGAAACCTGGTCTGAGCCAGAAGATTAAGCTCTAACCTTAGAATTCTACAATAAAATAATCAGCATACAACCTACTAAGATCCTTCTTAACTATGACAGTACGACAACTTTTAATCTTCTTCTCCAATAGCCAGTATCTAACGTTGTATTTAGAATTATTTTTTTAGTTGAAGATCTTAAGTGTGTGTTTATCCAAGATGAGTTCACTAAAATATATTCAAACTTAACTCAAACTCTGAACGCCAGAGTAATCACTTGCTCACTAGATCAATCATTAATCTCTCAAAACTCGCAAGACCTTAAAATAGCTCTCGTTTATCAAAATGAGGAAATCCCTTTACTTAAATAAGATTAGCAGTGGCAAAATATTGTAGTGCAACCTCCACCTCAAATATATAGTGTCTCTCCTAGAGTAATTATCAACCCTATTTAGAAACAATATCTGACTGTGATAGGGGATTAGACTTTAGGTATCTTTACAGCCTGCCTAATCTATTATCAAGGTTAAGAGTATGAAGTGCCTGCAGCCGCCTAACCAACTTAAATTGCCAATCCTAGTATTTATCAGGCAGACAAAGATCCATACTATTATCAAAATCAGTAACAAAATCTCACTCTTAAATGCCTCTTACCGATTTTCAAAACTAACTTAACTAATGATGAGAGATATGTGAGAGTTTAACTTAAATAAGATGAATAAAGCTATTACGCAAATTAGAGCTTACTTTGGATACAGATGATTAGCAAATTAAGGATTAGTGATACAAGTTTAGAGCCAAATAGAGTTCTAGTTTCTCTTGATAGGTAAACTATGGTTAAATTTTATCAACATCTTTTTAAAAAAATATAATCATTATTTACTTCAAAGATTCTATATAGATCGATTACTATTGCTAACTTGGCTTTATGGATAACATTTTCCTGAAATTAAAAGCTTAAATAAACGAAAAAAATATCCTAAACTGTACAAGTGCCACAAAGTTAGATCCAAAATTGAATTAGATCAGGATTTAATATAATTACGCTTCTTAAATTCAGACTACTGAATTTGTGTGGCTTAATAAAAGTGTTGGGGAAGAAG
>JAJKFJ010025049.1:0-10575 GCA_027382625.1 Tetmemena sp. SeJ-2015 | reverse complement strand
TTCTAATAATGGCTGATTTCCATGTTCTTAATGATAATCTTATTGAGTGCATCGCTTTTGTATACAGGCTTATCTCTAGGCTTAATGCAAATAAGCTATTTATTTAAAATAAATCAAATTTATCTTTATGATAGCTAGCAGTTATAATTCTAGGTCTTTATAGTTATTTATATAACGTAAGTTCTTATATAATATTTCTATAACTCTTACTTTTCTCAAATAGGATGTCCATCTGGCATTAAGAGAGGCAGTATAAGAACTGTTTCTTGATAATAAATCATAGCAAATTATTAAAATTAAATATTGAGGATGCATGAGGCTAAGATGCTCAGTTAAGATCTTAGGAAACTTTTTAAAAACATTTTTATAAATAAAGTTTAATTGAAACTTTTTGATTCACTACCTGAGGCTATAGTTTTATTCAATCCTGAAGTTTAATTAATTAATTTTGCAAAACAAAATATAATTTAAAGATGAAAAAATATCTCTAATGAATGAGAAGTGCAAACAGCTTTTTAACATTCAAGACAGCCAAAATCCTTTTATCGAATATGAGCGTTAAAAATCTAAGAGAGGTCCACTAAAATTATTAAAAAATTTTAATTGAGAATTAAAAAAACTTTTAACTAAATAGAAGATGCTTTGCTACATGTAAGAGGTAAGAGTTTATTTTAGTTCGCACATTATTATCCTCATTATAGTTGAAATAATATTTTTAAAAGATTATGAGAGGGATTATCAACTCATGAAATAATTAATAAAATATATTCAAGATCACTACTTGATAGAAGTATTTGGGAGATGGAATCTCGGCACTCCCCATTTTCGTCCACTAAAAAAACATTTTATAAAAATTTGTAATTTGTTTTGAGGGGAAAAATCAGTAAACAGTAGTTTATATTCCATTAAGTATATATAAACACAGGTTAGAAACGATTTTTAAAATAACTTTATGAGGGTTTAAAATGGGAAAAGTCATGCCTCCAGGGTTATGGTGAGTTCCTTTTTCAGGAATCCTATTTTGTCATAAATTTAAGTATTTCTTATAAGTTTGAATAATTTAAAATAATTTTTAGAATAATAAATTTACAATAACTTCTTTCACTACAGCATCATTCTAATTAAATTTAGAGATAGGAATATTAATGCAAAGAATGAAGAGTAACTCAATAAGACTTTTTATATAAACTAGCTTAAATTATTGCAACTTTAATTATATAATTATATTAAATATATAAATTAAATTTCATTCATTAAAGCTATTGAATATTTTTTTTCTTATACGTAGAAATGAATAGAATATAGTTAATATCTTCTTAAAAATAACTCTATCATCTGCTTATTTTTTTTAAAAAAATTGGGATGAATTAATTTGGCACTTTGTGAAAATTTGAAATGTAATATATTTAATGCCTAAACATAAAAAAAGAACTTAAAATGCTTTAAATACAAAAAAAAAGCCAAGATAATTTTCATTATTAATTCATTCTTCTAATTTCATTTTCTTTGAGCTTATAACTCTATAAAATTTTAAATAAGTCTCTAAGTCGTTCTTAAAATAGATAATGAGAATTTATAGGTAAATTTCTCACTATTTGATGAGGATAATTAATTTGACTCCCATTATATGTAAAATATACTTTCTAAACAATGTATTAGAGATTTCTATCTTTAAAATAAATTTTTCCTTAAGAATAAAATAGTAATTTTAAAAATAAAATATTTTACTATAATAATAAACAAGAGCATGAAAGCGAGGATGTAAATGATCAAGATGAGGAGTTTGTGAATGCTGCTGACTCTGCGAAAAATTTATTATAGCCAGTTAGCTTAATTCAGGCCTCTGATGATCTCTCAAAAGATAAATATTATAAAGTTTCCTAAATTTCATCATAAAATCAAGAAATCCCTTTTACAGGAGCTGACTTAATTCCAAATAAAAGCGAGAATCCAATAAATGAACAAATTCTTTAAATTTCCAAAAGCTCCATTTATTTCGACAGGGCTTCTCAAAATGTCATCATTTTAAACCCTTAGATTTTATAATATAGATTATATTCAATACTGCATTTAATTATTTAAAATTGTTTTTTATATATTCCCAAATTTTACGCTGGAGCGCTCAGTCAGAGTTTTAAGAAAAACAAGTTCTGATTAATTTGAAGATTAAGAAGATGAAGAGTTTATGCTTCATATCTCTATTTGGTCAGATTTACTATGGCGTTGATGAAAGAAAGAATTATATTGAAATTTTAATTTCTATCGAACTTGATGCCAATCGGAGAGTGTTTTAGTAATTTTAATTTACCGTTAAGTTAAATCTTACTGTTGAATCAAGAGGTTATTTTCAGAACATTGCAGATAGATTTAATATAATCAACTATGAATCTCTTAAATGAAATAAGCTACTCCTTCAATGAAGGCGTCGCTGCCAACATAGAAAGAACTCAACAGTTTGAGGCTTCTAAAGCTTTGGATATTAAAATGGAATGATGAGATCTTCTCCAGAGATGTGGCTTATAGTTTGAAAAGTAAATTTACGTCCATAAAAATAAGTCAATTTAAAAACTAATTTAAATCAAACTTTATCATCAATCGCTCCTTTCGTCATCCTAAGTCCTAAGGCAATTGTTTTTGCAGTTTTGCTGGTTAATCATCTTAACAACTGTACAAAAAAATTCATTGTGCTATTTCTGAGAGAGCTTAAAATCAGCATCTGCTCGGGATTTCTTGTACCTGCCTTTAACTCTAGAGAAGATTTCTATAATCGGATCGAAAGCAGAGCAGTATAGAGCATTGAAAAGAAGTTTGATTGAGAGCTAAGAGCAGAAGTGCTTCACTCTTTTCGAGTGAAGATATTAAAGATTGTCAAGGAAGACTACAAGTCTAAAGCCGAGATTAAAACCTTAATAACTGCAAGGCCTCAACGATTTATTCTATGGAGAGTTTCCTTGTGGAGAAGATTTCCAATCCTCGATTTTAACCGAATAGTACCAGTTCTGCTATAGAGTCTAGCTTGACTCCATTTCTGTAAAAAAAAAAACTTAGTTTTAGTAAGACTTGGCCCTAAATATAATCTAAACCGTGTAAGGCTTGAAAATCGTCTCGTCCAAATAAATAATCTTCGGGAATCTATTGACTTTGTATTAGACTAAAACTTATGTACTTTATATTGCTTCCATTCGAGACTCACTTAGATTGAAGCTACTGCGAGTGAATTTTAACTTCAAACCATGAGCTTTATATACTATTCGTTAGGAGTATTTCATAAACAGAAGCTCTTAAAATTTGCAGTGGAATAATAGGCATCTTTAATCAAGGGAAAGGTGCTTTCATTCTGAAAGTGTGTGATCACTTAGAAATTAGCAAAGATTCTCAAAAATGAGGCTGGAAGAGTGAGTCGAATTGATATCACTATTTTAAGATTGCCAAGAGCTATGTTGCAGGCTCTCTGAATTGCTGAATAATTAAATCCTGTGGCTGTACGAATTACAGAGTAGGTACAGTAAACTCAACTCTCATGTGTCGAGTTCTAAATCTCAAAAGAACTAAGACAGATTAAACTGAAATATCTCTCTCTTACTTTCTTATATGTGCGCAGTAAAATGACTGATTTAGATTGATTGTTTTATTTGCTTTAGAAAGATGATTTCTTCATGAATATTTAACCAATTATCAATTTTAATTTAATTCTAGAATCTAGATAGATTAGTCTTATTAGATTATACGACATAACTGATTGAGATTTAAATATATATTTAAGAAGATTAAACATCATCATAGGACAATAAAAAATGAGTTATTAACAGCAACCCATCTCTCAATCTTAAAAAGGTGGGAAGCCCTTCATAATATGCGTTTAAGGAACAACAAGGATGAAAAGCAGTTAAATTTAAATACTTATCTAGGGTAGATATTAGCTTGCTAATAAGCTGAAGAGTAATAAGTGGCGAAGAGTTTGAGGCTAAAATTCAAAGAGTGGTGATGGACAGCTGCATTTCCAAATGTATTATCATTAATTTTTAAACCCAATTATATAGTAAGCGCGGTGACTCTCAGAATTTGTGATTGAGTTGATTTTTTAGAATTAAGAAATACTATTGAAAGGATGAATATTTTCATTCTCAGAAATAAAACGCAATATTATAGAATTTATTTTCTTTTTTCATCTATTTTTTATCATGTATTGCTGTTTTAATTCTAAAAGACCTCACTCCGATCTTAAATTATAAGAAAGTAAAGATGGAGAACTTTTTTTTATGAAATGCTGACAGCCACGGTATCCCATGATATGAGAACTCCCCTTAATGCTATGCTAAGTCTTATAAATAGTCTAGAACTCTTTTTGACTAACTAAGATGAAGCACTTCGTTTGGTTTCTATAGTTAAAAATTCGGCACAATTTTTGGGTTTCCTGGTTAACGACTTGCTAGATTTTTTCTTGATTAAGAATGGAAAGTTCAATAAGAATCAGAACTGGTCAGACTTTAGAGAATCCATCAATCAAATTATTGAAATGTTCAAGATTAGTACTTTAAATGTTATCATTTAAATTACTTTTGGTTTGATCATTTTCTCATTTAAAAATCATTTACTTTAAATTATTTGGCTTTTTAGTTTTTTAACTTAAGAAAAAGGACTTGAAATGATCTTAGAAATGAACTAAGCCGATTTCCCCGAAAGAATTTACATAGATTCTCAAAGAATAAAACAAGTTATCTTTTCATAATTAAAATATAAATTTTTATCTTGAACTTTAATTTTTATTTAATTTATTAGGAATTAAGCATCCCTAACGGGCATATAATACTTAATCGATTTAAAGTAATTCACAGGCGTAACTCCTTGATCAGTTGTGCCACGTCACCGCGAAAGCCCATCGTTATCTTGAACTTACTCTCTAACTCTTTGAAATTTACTTTTAGAGGGCATTTAAAACTCGCTATTAAATTTGTATTATTTTTCATGAAAATTAAATTCATAATTTAAAATCATTTCATCCATTTAAAATTATTATATACTCTCAATAGTTAAGATTTAATTACAAAATAAATTTAAAAACCAAATTATTGCTTTATTTAAATGAGAAAATAATGGATATATTAATTGGTAGAATTATTTGGAGAGAAAAAAAATTGTCAAAATAATCTTATTCCAAAAAGAAATTTCACAAAGTTTAATGGAGGCCCGAATACTTCTTCAAGAAATTAGGTAATTAGAAGGCAAGTTATTTTTAATCGTTTATAGAAATTTCATATTTTATTGTTTATTCATTTTATATTTGTAACATGGCTATTTGAATCCAGAGTTATCTTTATATAGTTAAATTTAGTTTTCTGAAGTTTATTTTTATAATTTTGATTTATTTTATGAATATATTTCTTTTCTCTTATATTTCTAATTATTCAGGAAACAAAATATATCAATATATGCTTTCAATAAAAATCTTTCAGAAAATAGATGCGCTTTAATAAGACATGTATGATATTAAATTTTATTAAATATGAGCACAGCTCTCAGCAATTAGTAGTGGCAGTGGAAGATACAGGAGTTGGAATTAAATCAGAAGATAGAGATAAACTCTTCAGGATATTTGGGAAACTAGAGTCCATCAATACTTTTTTATTTTGTCCACTTCTAAGATTAATAAAAATGGTATTGGACTTGGATTAAGCATCTGCAAATCCATTGTTGAAATATTTGAAGGAAGAATAAATAATTAACTATAAATTGAATAGGACTGGATTTAAATTATTCAAATGGGACGAGAATAGTTTTCACAATTAGAGCCTACTCTGACTCAAATATTTTGCAATCAGCAATGTCTTTAGATACAAAAACATTATGAATTTGCATTTCATTCTTAAATTAAAAAAGGACAGAATTAACTGCGAGTACGTCTCCCAGAACTAAGCAATTTAATAAATCAGAAAATAAGCGTTTCTTGGATTTTGAGATTACGCCCTAATCTTCTTATAATTATGTTTTAGGATTTGTATATTCTCCTGGTAGATTATTAGAAAATGAATAAATATAGCCTATGAAAGAGCTGGAGCATTTCTTCGTTAGTCCACCTTATCTTCAAAAGTAGAGTAATAATTTGGCGCGACCGATTTCAGGATCTTTAGTTCAGAGTGGAGGCATTTTCAGACCTCGTCTTAGAAAATAAAAAATATAAAAACAATTTGAATATTAAAATATTAAAAATACTTAAAATTATATAATGATGAGAAAATACATTTTATTAGATTACCTTGAAATAAATTTGTGTATCAATTAAAATCTAGTTTAAGCTTTAATTTAAATTTAAATATAAAGTGTATAAACTCTAAAGAAGCTAACTCAACATGAATTTTATTGATGAATTATTTAAATTATAGGTTTATAACGAATATTTTTAAATGAAAGTTGATAGACTATTTATCTAAAAAATATCATTTATTATTTCATAAAATAATTTTCTTAGCACAAAAGATTTCAATGCATTAGGAAGAGGATAATTTAGTAGAATAGAATCTGAAGAAGATAGTGAACTTCATAATGTCTAATTGGATACTTCAAGACCTGAATTCAACCATGATTTAGTTTGTTTAAATTTATTTGGATGACATGCTTACAAATGAGGGGTTGCCCTAGATTGAAATGTTCGAAAAATCCTTTGGCTCCTCCTTCTTAGTTCATAAGTGTATTCGTAAAAAGTAATTATTTAATTGTGCGACTGTAAGACAAGGAAGAGGATATTGATTGTGGATGACAACTGTTTCAACTTGATATCTTTACAGAGCATTCTCCAGTACTCTTTTCGCCTTGAGACAGAGAAAGCACAGAATGGACAAGAAGCTTTTGAAATTGTGAAGAAGAGATTTTAGGATGTTACAAGTTGCGATTGCAGGCAAAGTCAGGTGCAGCCATTCTTTGACCTTATTTTTATGGACTGTAACATTAAATTAATATAAGCATGCCTATTTTGGATGGTTTTGAAGCTACAACTCTTATTAGAAAGTTTTAATACTTTTATTTAAGTTTGAGAATCATACATTCTTAGAAGAAAAATCGCTTATCATAGGTTTAACTGGTTACAGTAATTTTAAATTATTTAGTAGAGAGCAAGTGGAGTAACAGTGTTTAGAGAGTGGAATGAACTCTGTGATTACAAAGCCTTCAACAATTTTTGTATTTATAATTGAAGACATTTCAGATGCTTTAACTTAGTTGTATTTTATTTTTAACGAAGAGTGGATTAATTTGAAATTTTTATTAGATATAAAAGTCATCAGTAAACTTAATGCTTTGAGAATATAAATTTATCTCCTTGGTTAAATATAAACCTCTTTCTTTAATGATTTTTTTTAGTTCTAATATGATTTTATATAATTTAATATTTTAGCGATGATTAAAAAATCCTACACAAGAAATTAATGATTCTTCTGAAATAGAATTCAAATAATTCTTTCGCCATAATGATTTCCATTTTGAGTCCTTTCTATTTTGCATTAAATTATTATACTAGTATTTCTCCTTTTTTCGACCAAAATATGTTTCATTCATGAGAAATTTGTTATAATTTCTTATCTCTTCTGTCATTTCAAGTTTTCTTTATTATATTATGTTTTATAAAATTATTACAAATAAATTCTGAAATACATAAAAATATAAAAATACGTTTAAAATATAGAAGGCTTTAACTCCTTTACTTCCTACTTATTTATAACATAAAGCATAATAAAAGCCACCATTTATATTAAAAAAGAAGTGTAAGTTATATTGGGCAAACTCTTTTATTAAAATTACTCCGCATTGATTGGATCACAAAGTTGAAGCCTTATGGTGGGATCTGTTACTTTGCAGAGGATATAGAAAAACTAAAAGTTTCACATTTTTATGAGGGGCTAAGGCAATTCGATAAGCAAATTTAGTGACTGTGGAGGGAGTACTAATCATTAGTATGTTGCTTTACTCGATATATTAACCTTCTGGAAATCAAATATGTTTATTCCATTAAATCCTATTCTCTTTTTTATATGAACCGTAGCCTATTAACTTTCTCAGAATTTTGAAAATTAATTTTGAACATAAAGTAGACAAGAATTCTCAGAGATAAATGATATTTACTTCTTTAAGAGGTCGCATATAAATTCTACGATTAAGTTTTTTAAAAAGTTAGAGTAAAGAATCGAAGTGTTGTCTTTGAAGTTTATTATGATCTCTCTAAAGAGTGGAGGGTTCGAACTTAAAATTTAATTATGTCGCATTTATGTTTTTACTTTTATACTTTCTAATAGGAATTAATTTAGACATTAATTTCTAATGTTCATTTTTCTAAGTAATCATAATTAAATAACTAAAACTTAATAATTTTAAATGATGATGAGATTAAAAATTTGATAAATAGAGCAAAAGAAATACTTTTAAACAGACAAAAATATAAATTCAATGAGGTCTATAAAAATATAACAATAAATAAAACAATTTTTTAAGTTTATATAAAGTTTATATCTAGAAGCTACGATTTGCTTTCCTTCAAATCCTTTTCTCTAATCTCTACTTATTTTTTAATTAAGTTTAGGTCAAGTCCATAATAAAAATTATCATCCTTTATTACAAGAATGATACTAAAAAACTACATCCTAAAATGACTATCTCAGAATTGATTAAGACAAAGAAAAATTCAAAACCCAAAGTCTTGCTATGTTTTAGATTTATTCTATAATATACTCCAATTATTATTGCTATTTTATGACTTTCTATAAGGATAATGATGATGATGATGATGATGATGATGATGATGATGATGATTTTTGGGTATGAATTAAATAATCTGTTTCGAGACATCTCTGATTAATAAGTGCAGAGATTATTAAGCCCATTATAATTGTTTATTACCTAGCAGATGTGGCTTTATATATTAATTAGGGAGGAGTTTGATTATAGACTATTATAATGAGCGAGGTTATTAAATATGCCTACCTGCCCTATTAGATAAGGGCTTACTCCTTATGGAGCCGCAGATCCTCTAGCAACCGACCCGGTACTCTCTAGCCATGTTACTGCTGCCAGTACTTGAATCATCACCGATAACTGAAAGAGGACTCGGACGTTGCCACTCGCAGCACAGGGCAATGGCCAGGAATCCCTGCCGTTCAAACCCTCCCTAACTGAGGGCGTGAGCTGCCGGTCACTCGGGAGCCTCGGTGTGTCAAGACTGATTGCCTAGCAGATAGGTCTGAGAGAGCTTGCTCTCTGCCTCCGGTAGTGGAACTAAGGATGTGCTCATAGGAGGTAAGCCTGTATCGGTAATCAAATTGACCTCTAGTCCAGTAGTCCTTGTCAATTCTCGCCTCTCCAAGCCATCTGGTCACTGGATGCCCGCCATGTCCGCTTCTTGTCCGCCTCTTGTCCGCCTTATGTCCGCCATGTCCGCCTTAATGTCCGCCTGATGTCCGCCAGTTGTCCGCCAGCTGGAGTTCAGCCACATCTGCTAGGTAATAAACAATTGTAATATAAATTAATATTATGAGTAATTATATAAAATTGTAGATTAATAAATAATAAGCAAGTCAGGATGAAATGCTATAACCTAGCGACTGTGAATATCAATACTGATAAAGAATTATTAAATTATTTCTTTATTCACAGTATTATTCATATTTTTTTAAAAGCGTGTAAATTCCAAGTAGATACAATTAATTTTACCCGCCCCCTTCTTTAGTCCATTCAATGTATATAATGAACCATTGATAAGAATTATTATTTCCTATGATTAATAAATTAAATTAAACATTTTGGCTACCATTTTCTTAAAAACCTTCAAATATATAATTTATTTGGACTTTTCAATAAATTTTGGAAATAATGCATATAATTAAACTTTATTTTACAATAATCACAGATAATTCTTACTTAAGAGATGAGAATTCTAGAGATAGATAAATGGACATCCAAGTAATAAGACTCAAAAGTCAAGGATAATTTTGATTAAATATTAATTCAAGCTTTTGATAATGAAATCATTTGTAATCAATAAAATCTAAGATTTATGAAAAATAATTATGCAAGAAATTTATATTATCTTTATTTTTACATGAAGATATTTATAACTTTTAATGAAATATTTTTAATTCAAACGAGTTTTAAGAAAATATAAATTAAATTTTAGCACAATTAGAATTCTAATAAGAGGTATTTCGATATAGTAAGAGATACATATAGTGCATTAATTGCATGCACTTATTTATGTATGTTTTAAAAATTTAATTTTTCAATTTTTAATTTAAGATATCATTAATATATGTCTATAATTGAAAGTATGGGTTTTTTATTTTCACTTATTTCAAGCGAAACTGTATGATTATTTTAATGAAATCGCAAGGCATAATAATTTAATCTATGGGAATGTAATTATAATAAATGAACACATAAATAATATTTAATTTCCGATCTTATTCAATCCGCTACAAGAAATTAAATACCAAATTTAGTACAGTTAATGAATGGCATTTGCCAATTTAAATTAAGTTCACTTTTATTTAGATATAATTTAATTAATGTAGAAACAAAACTTAACTACTGAAGAGA
>JAJKFJ010025048.1:0-10579 GCA_027382625.1 Tetmemena sp. SeJ-2015 | reverse complement strand
AATGTGGATTAGCGGAGGAGGAGGCGGCTCCTGCGGTGGCAGATGAATCGGAAGCGGCGTCATTAGAGGTGTTAGTGGCTGAAGATGAGTCGGAGGCTGAGTTTGAGTTGGCGCTGTTGCTGGTGGAGCCTGAAGATGGAGTCTAAGCCTGGTCCTCTTCGTTGTCGGCAGCAGATGATGAGTCGTCTTGAGATGGGTCGCTTTCTTCGGCTAAGGTGACTTTAAACTTGTAGAAACCAAATGGATTCTGAAGCATAATAGTCGTAAAACAGTACTCGTCGCTTGTTCCAACTATGGTGTATTGAGTTACTGATTTATCGATCTCTTCGAATAATAAAAATGGTTATTAATTTATTCGACTTGTTAATTATTGGCAGAAAAACCCTTGCCTGCGCAGATCTTAAAGACTTTTCCAGGTCTATTAGGGGTTTCCCAGGAGACAGTGACAGTCTCTCCTTCAAATAGAGGTCCAAGCTCTTTCATAGGAGCCTTATAGTCTCCGAGCGAGAAGTCCGAAGCTTGGACGGTAAAAGCTGTAAAAGCTAGTAAAAACAGCACTGCGGCAGTTGCAGACGGTCTGAAATTCTTCATATTTGCACTATTAAACTTATTTATAATCCCTTTATATAAATACATTAATTTCCCTAAAAATAATCTCACATTTTTTTATTTACCAAACTTACATCCTGTAGTATAAAGAGGAGTAGTTGCCACATGAATTTAAGGCTTAAGAAATTGAATTCATTTATTATCAAAGTAGCAGAGTGTTGAGTTGAGTGTTGCTTCCAACCGACTACTGCTAACTTGGCTGCAGAGTCTGTAGCTTTGAGTTAGAGGAGGTGACACCTTTACTTATCTGAGCATTTGGCTTTTTTCTTACAGCTTACTGAGCCGTCTTACTTATTTGGGCATGTGAGTTGCTGCTATAGTTGGAGTTCTTAGGGGATGGTAATTTAAGAGAGATCTTTCTATCGACACTTATACTTGCTCCAGTCGCTAATGGCCCTATTTAGCTTTGAGATGCACTTGGTCTAATTCCATTTGGCTAACTTGCATTGGCAGAGGAGCCCTCTTATGTGCTATTCACACTATTGAAGATTATGTTTCGCTGTGTAACGCTTCCCCAGTTTTACTGTGATTAGCCTCTTGCAGTCTATGCCATCTGCTGTTGCTACTAATGAACTTGCTAAAGCTTTGGCAGTTGATTAAGGCTGTGATTAATTGATTATCTTGACTCAGCTCCATTCATCCGTAGTTAGTCTTAGCTGTCTTGGGTTTCTTAATAAAAACCCATGAGGCCTCCAATCTCTCCTCTCATTGTAGCTGCAGCTGTTGCAGGTGGATGTTAGTTTGGCATCACTATAACGTGTGAAGGAGTTTGATCTCCTTGTCGAGGCATCGAAGCTCTTGATATCAGGTCCTATCTCGAGTTCGCTCCAGTTAATCCTCTATGCGAGAGAAATCCCGCACTTTAAAGTTGCTCGAGTTGCTCCGGTTGAAGCTTTGTCAAGATACTGAATAATTAACTAAGGTTTAGAATTTTAATATTATACGACTAAATCCAAGTCCATACTTCTAACCTTTTTGAGCCAGCTCTCTGAATAAGTACTTGTTAGTGAGGGGTATATTAGTGAAGGGTATCATAACTTATCCATTCTATAACTGATTGTAGACTGTTATTTTGTCAGCATGAATAGTGGTCTGTCCTTTGCTAGGGCTGTGGCTCATACTTGGATTATGATTATGCCCATAACCAATCTCCTCCTAGCTATGACTGTGTGGAAGGTCTCTCATGCAACTAATACATTTCCCATTCGTTCCTGATAAGGCAACTGGCCCTCCTGGCTAGCTCTTCGGATTTTTTAAATCAATAACCTTGTCCTCTAGTTAATCAAGCTTTCTTCTGATTGCATTATGAGTTCGCTTAAGTTCAATCTTGTCTATTTTTCGATTGAGCTCATTCACTATCTTTTCCTCCACATTACTCTGATACTTTTAAAAGAAGTCGGTATCAGCCTTGAAATTGAGCTTCGACTATATCCTTTCATAAAAGTCCTTGGAGTAAGAATTGACCTCATCTATATATTTCTTTAAGAGCTCATAATTTTCCTGCACTGTCTTATAGATCTTATCGAAATCATGAGTCTGTCTTAACTAGTCAAGCCTCAATACCTCTTAATCAAGGCGAGCTATCTGAATTTAAGTCTTCGATTGGATCGCTCTAATCTAATTCACTTCTCCTTATAGTTACTTGAGCTTTGTTTGCGTTGTGGTTAAATCATCTTGAATCTTTGCTTTGGCCAATTAACTTGGATTGTTAGGATTCTCCTCTTCGTCTTCTTCATCTATGATTTTAAAATTATGACAATTTTTTTCTTCATTGTTTGGCAGTAACTCCTCCATTCTTGAGAAAAGTTCATTGAGCTTCAACTCCAGCAGATGAGTATAGCTTTTGAGATGATCTATATCCTCTTGCACTGATCCAGGTGGCTAGCTGCTCTTCACATTCAGGATACTGATTCGCTTATCTTAACTTCTCTTCTTCTTTCTGAAGCCGGGGCTTTGAGGTTAGCTCTTAGAAGCTTCTCCACTTAAGCCGAAACCCTACTTACTACTATTGATATTTGGGGTTAGTCCATCAGTAACAGAGCCATCTTTAAAATGGGAAGACTTGCCAGCTCCTCGCAACTAAGAGTTTTACTTTTAGAAGATGTTATTGGAACGATTAGAGCTTTCACCATCATCACTGTAGTCGAAATCTTCGCCCACTATCTTGCTAGAATACCTGTTGTAAATTCTGAAAATCTCTTGAAGATTCTCGTCTAAGTATCGGAATTTTTCTTCTATGTTTGGCACGTTCTTTATATTTGCTATGACATCTAAATCCTGTAACCTGGCATTTAGTTACTCTTGAAGTTGACTATAGTGAAAATTAAAGCTACATAATTTTCGCTTACGTGATGTGAGAGGTTGCAATATTTACTTTGAAATCAAGATCCTACAACTTTTTACCAGTCGTCGATAAACTCAAGAAATCCTTCACCTCTTCTTTAAGAACTTGATCGAAGAATTTGATCTTATCTGCATCCACCTTATTAATCAAGACGCTTTCTAATCTCCTTGCAGCCAGCTCATAATTTCTTACGAACTCTTTGTTTAAATTGATATCAATGAGGAGTTCCTTTTTGAGCTACTTAATCCTAAAAGAGTTGGTTATGAATGAGTAATGAAGTTTGATTCTTACATTGCGAGCGCCTTAGATTAATCTTCTGCAGTTCCTGCTGCTCCATCATTCAAGAATAGCAGGTCCTACTCATCAATAACCGATTTCTGCCTTATCTTGAAGGTATATTCATCACTGCTGCTCATTGCCTACTCAACCTCTTGTTAAATCCTTTCCTTAAACATTTGAAAGTCTAGCACTAGCTAATCGTACTTGCTCTCATAATCTAACACCTGCTAACTCAAACGCCTCATATCAGAGTGCAGAGTTAGACCAGCGATCTTCATTTGATGTGCAAAGTGTTTCATGATTGCCTGTTCGTGCTGGTCAGTCGCCTTTTAAGAGGAATTGTGTGAATGTGATGAGGGCTTATCCTAATCTAATAATTCCAAAAACAGCTCTTGGAATATGGAGATCTCTGAAGTAAGAAGTTGATGCTTAGAATAAAGCTCTAGCAATAGATTTTCGTAGAAATCTCTTGTAGAGGGAGACTTAAGTACTCTGGCTATAATCTCTTAATTGAGTTTATCTTTCTCTTCAGCAGTGAGCGATTTGATGGTTGGAAGATTTTGCTCTTAGAAGAGACTATTGTCAGTTATGAGTTTCCTGAAGTTGAAAATTTGAGAGTTGAACTATTTCTAAGCTGATTTTGGCTGTGAATTGACTTCATCATCTACACTTAGTGAACTAGATTTCTATTGCTCCTCCTTTCCAATTCCAAAGATATAAATCACTTTCTCAAGATCTGAAATTCTTTCTTATAATAATAAGCATAAAATTATTTTAATTCTCTTCTCCATGCTATCATAAATCTCGCTACCTAGAGCACCTAACTGACTCTTGAGATTACTTCCAGTACCACCTCCACCAAACCTAGTCATTTACCTTCCAAAGAACTTTGAGGGATGCTTGCTAGGTGCAGAGCCGAAGCCATCCCCTTCCTTCTAGTTTTTGGATTTGGAATTTAAAAGCAGCTCCTCGTCGTCTGATTCTTTGAGAGTGATCACGTATTGATTAGACAACTCTTCTCTCAACTCTCCTGGCTTAAGATTCCCATCTTCATCGCCTGGTAGTTTGATGTTTGGGTCCTTAGTCAAACTTCTGTTCTTATTAAAAATTGCAATGTTGATTTATCAAAGAGTACAATAATTATTGGTGGCTCCTCCAAGATCCAAGTCCAACTGCTCTTCAATCAAAGCAAGGCTCTCTTGCAGCTATTTTATCTTTTCTAGAGGCTCTTCTAGTCTTTCATCAAGCATAGTATCAAAGTCCTCACTTATAAATTGCTCAAACTTTAATAGGTTCTTGGCTATGTCTTAATCTAGGCCTTCTATCCTTCCTCTCAATTCCTAAGAAGTTTGTTATAAAGTAAATTAGTTGTTTCTTACATCGAGGCTATTGTTGAAGTCTTTCTTTCTCTCTTAATCAATCTGTCGTCTAAGTTCGCACTCTGACTCAAGAGTAGAGCTCAAGTCCTTGATCCTACTTGCTAATTGCATGGACTTTGACTCAATTGAAATACACTTCTCTTAAATATTTTGGATCGATATCTAGAAGTAGGTTATCACATCATGAAGAATTATTCGAATTAATTATGCGAAAACTGAGGAATTAAAGTTCAAACTTACCTAAGTTTCGGTAGTTCTCTTATCTAGTCCATCTATGCGAAGGGACATCTCCTCAAACTTATCATCATCTCCTTCTATCTTTTCTATAATCTAATTCAGTGTTTTAGTTGTTTAAATTTGCATGGATTGGATCCCTCTGAAGAAGTTTTCCAGCTGCTCTGTGTCAAGATCAACCTTGACTTTATAGCCATACCAAGAAAATTAACTATTCAATATACATTAAGTTGACTTTGAGGAATGAAATCATGTCAGTTGTCTAAACTTTGAGGTCGGTACTTTTTTCCTTGGAAGCAGCATTCTTTTGAGGGAGAGTTGGCGCTTTTGGAGTTATCTGAGTCAAGTCAGGAATGTCCTAATAAGTCTCGGCCAGTTTTCTGATTGGGCGGAGTCCGCTCCCTGAAATCGTTGTAGATTTCTGCTGTTGCATTTGTAAATGCCTCATTATGAAAGTTTAATAGTTTATGCTATTTTTCACTTATATTTATCCTCTTGACTTTTTTAAGTATTAAATCGAATTATAGAATTTAGGAGATTGTTCTGAAAAGTAAATCATGACTGTCACTGTTTATATCATTAGCCAAATCTGTCGGCTGTTTTAAGATATTCTAACTCCTCAGGGGTTGACTCTCTTTCCATGACTTCATTTCTATGGGGATATCTTCCAAACTGCTCAATAACAGCTGCGTGCTTCTTTGCAAACTCCAAGGCTGATACAGCATACTTCTTAGTACCCTCTGGTGCATCTTCCTTAGATAGGACTTATTGGAGAGTGAGCTCACCCAAGGCAATTGCTTTTTTCTGGCTTTCTACGTTTTCATCATGCTAATAGGGAAGCATGATGAATGCCTGATCTTGGAATCCGTAAGTTAAGAATTCAGCATCTGATATGCTCTTTGCAATTTCCAGCGAGATTGAATCGTAGGCGAAGGCTTGCTTTTACTTTCTGAAAATGTTGCGAGAGAACTGATCACAGAGGAGGATAGCAGCCATCTTTCCATCTCTGTCATTTTGCCAGCCTGAGTATTCCCCACCAGCCAACTTCAAAAGATCCTCTTTAAAGTTTTGAGTGATGAAATCATCCGTCTCTTGAGAGAAGCCGAACCACCTCTAGAAAGAGCCAAAGTCCATATCCATCTCTCTAGAGTTGCCAACTCCAAACCAATAGGTAGTGATGGCGTTTATTCTAGCTCTCTGAGCTTCGTCTATAACAGCAGCTTGTTATTCCTCCATTAAATAATTTAATTCTTTACTTACTAATTCTACTGAAAGATCCTAAAGAGGTCGACACTCTCCTTTAAATTTATGCAATAAGAAGAATTTTCATTAAATTTTGATTACCCTATTAAGTAAGTTTTTAAGTATTAGATACACTCTGTGTGGAATAATGAATAGTAGATTTAAATAAATCGAGAGTATTACTAATTTTCCCAATCTCAGTCAGTTGGTTCAGAGTTCCATTCCAACTTCGCCTAATCATTATATCTATAATATTCATTATTTATCTTCCTTAGGGATAAAGGATTGAACCCTCTTGATGTGTTGCTGGAGATCAAGTGTGGGGCACTTGAGCTTGAGATAAACAAGGGCGTCCCAAACTTGCCTTGCCTCATCTTGATTGAACCTACGAGGTTGCTTGTCCTCTGTCTCGTGAACGTACTTGAAGATGAACTGATTCCAGAAGATCAAATCCTCGACCCACTGCTTGTCAGCCAAGGCTCTCAGAGTGCGGCAGTACTGATTCACATTCACCTTCATAATGTTCTTTTCAATTACTATCACGATATTGCATAACTTTAACATTTTTTGAGTATAAGATATGAGCAGCAGGTAGTCTCTGAATAACTTTTCACTACCTAAACTTCTCTTTACAAAGACTTCCAGGATTCTAGTGACAGCTTCTCTGCGGAGAGATTTGATGTGGATTGGAAGAATACCAGTGATGCGCTCAAAAAAGTCATCGCCCGACTTTCTCATAAGGTGAGGCTCATCATCGTCATCCAAGATGTCTCTGTCGAATAAATCTACCAACTGTGCAAGTTGATATCATTCTAAGATACTCACTTTTACTCCATTATTTCTTTAGCAATAACTTCATTGTGCATCTGGAATTATAAGAGAAATTTTTCTCTCATTACTACTGATCAATGATTCTGAGTTTTTGAAGGATCAAGGCTGTAATAACGATTTGCTTTGAGTAAAATGATTTGATTTTATGAAATAATTGATGCATTTGGCAGTAACAGGGTGGGTGTTCCAATCGAATTCAGTTTCCTTATCTCTTTCAGCAAGGGCGCTCAGACCTCCCAATAGCTCACCATTGCGAAGATTTTCATGGTTATCCAGATTAAGAAATAATCACCACTCTCTATATTAAACCGGACATGTTCTTAAAGTTTATGAAATCGTGGGCTGGAATGAATGATAGGAAGTATTAATAGTAGTAATGGAAGTAATTTGAAGGAGAATTAACTTATTGCGATCAGTTAAGGCGCATCCAAATAAAATTCTAAAATCAAACTAAGAAAACTTAGCTTTTAATTATTTATGACTAAGGAAGAAACTTTCGATTCATCAGTCAGATTAGGCTATTTTGAAGCAGAATAGTATTTTTAAGTTCTTTTCAATGTTGAGCAGCAGGTATGAAGCTCAATTGAAAGTTGAGATCCATTGAACTTGTGCAATAATTATTCATAAACTGGAAGTTATAACCCAAGCCTCCTGATCAAATAATAATATAACTCTACTTTCTACTTTCTGTTTTGAGTTGAGCTAATTGATTCTCTTCTTTAAATCATTGATGATGAGAGGTAAAAGATTCTACAATAAACTTAAAGAGATTAAGAAGGATCTCATTTCCGGACATATACAAATCTCATTCTACTAATCATACATACGCTGGGTTGGAATGGGTTAACTTTTGATTTTAAGATGCAATTTCATTGTGCGGAGGGTGACATTTTGAGGACCTTTGCCAATATCGCCGAAGGTAGATGGGTACTAGATCCTTGTCTTTGGTCTGTAAACACTAAGTTGCTTGCTCGATGCGAAGGAGAATTAAATTCGTGTAATTTTTTATAATGATATATTTTGTTAATCAGTTAAGGCCTGGAGATAGTAACTCCTGAGAGGAACATCTTAGAGAAGAGGGCTTATTTAGTGAGCATCTAAGTCTTTAAAAGTGCATTCATGGTTAGGGGTAAAGTATTCATTATAATTTGCAGCTATAATTTAATTATAAATTCTTAAACAATTTTATAAACAGTAATCACATAAAGATATTTCAAATAGTCTTTTAGAGGGAATGAGAGGGTAATTGCTAAAATCTTATTGAAATCCTTTTTGCGCGTAGTGTTAGAGAGTCTAATATCTTGGCAATTTATATATGGTTGTTTCCGATCTATAATTTAATATATTTTTATTGATTTGATTAATTAAAATGCAGAGCCACAATACAACCAGATATAAATTTCTATGATCGCTTATAAGCAATATTGTCATTTTAGATAGATCCTGATGCAATCGAGAAGGAGTCTGCAAAGTCCTCCAGTGCAAGTTCTCTAATTGCTTATGAGGCCATAGTTCATATCTAAGGATTTTCACTAAGTTCACTACTCTAATGATAACTCAAGCAGCTTATTAACTCATATGAATGAGAGAGGCTTCAACTCAAGAACCCAAGCCTCTTAGGATTCCTAATAAGCGCAGGAACTGGCAGATTAAAGAGAGGAGATTAGGCTTATTTTCTAGAGAGACTCTACTTATTCTTTAGTTAAAAAGCTGTTCATATACAAAATGATGAGCTCCAACCTCTTTATCAACCATTCGCTCTCTGCTATGATTTGAAATCGTACTTTACTTAATGAAATCGGCTTTAATAATATGCTATGAGGGTTCTATATAGGGTGGCAGGCGTCAAATCCACTAACTTCTTAGTAAACAAAACAGCAGGAGAGGTATTCACATCAGGAGAGACTATAGAGTCTCTGGTTTAGGATATTGCACAGCTTGAAACGAGAAAGATAGGGGGAGTTGCTAACTATGTGGCAGAGGGTCTCCATGAAATGGATGAGAAAGTCATTCAACTCACGCTAAAGGACTTGCGTGACTCAATTGAAGCATTGACAAGAGGAGGAAAGGTAGGCGGGCTCGCAATTAAGATCACTGCAATAATCTCCATGGACATCATGACCAGAATCTCCAGAGCTTAGGAAAAGCTATTAGAAGAGGTGCTTTAATTATGGTCACACCCTGGTGATTTACACAAGGACTAGATTAAGTAGAACTTTGTAAAGGCTGGAGTGCAAGTCACGGACGAAGAGCTCAACTGGTTTATTAGCAAAGTCAAGCTACCTGATAACTAAGGAGATTCATTGAGTCAGATTGAGAGATACTCAAAGGCTCATATACTACCTCTATAAGTTAATATTACATTTTTAGCTCTTTGAATTTAATTATAGACCCAGCAGAGCGCCATCCCTTCTTAATAAAACTTTGCAAAGCCTTCGGAGTTACAGATTCAGACCTAGAGCATTTCAAAGCCTTTGCAGAACGTACAAGCAAGTTAATCTCCTATGCTAATGATCGCTACTGTATGATATACGTTGACGCTGAATAAACCTATATGCAGAGAGAAATAGACTCAATCGCAACTCAGCTTACTTAGCGTTACAACAGAGGAGAAAAAGTGATTATCATGAACGGCTTCTAAAACTATCTCAAAATATCTGCTAAAAAGGTACCTCTCGAGATTTAGACAGCTAGAAAGCTAGGCTACAACTTCGGCATTAAGTTAGTTAGAGGTGCTTACATGAACGAGGAAAGGAGGTTAGCCAAGGAAGGCGGCTATGAGTCACCTATAAATGAGACTATCTAAGATACTCACAACGTCTATAACGCTAATTTGAAACTAGCCATTGAAAGTCTCCGTCCTGAAGATAGAGTTCTGGTCGGCTCTCATAACATGGAATCTGTCGAGATGGCTAAAAATCTTCTCAAAGAAAAGGGACTTGCTCAAACTAAGTGCATTATATTCGGCTAATTGAAGGGCTTCTCTGACTAAATAACGGGATCTCTTGCTACTCAAGGATTCAACGTTATAAAGTATTTGCCATATGGGCCAACTGAAAAGGTAATGCCATATCTTGTAAGAAGAGGCTAAGAAAGTAAGCAAGTGTTGAGAGAACAGAAGTTCTAAAATGATTGTCTGAAGGGAGAAATCAAGAGAAGAATCTCCAGAAAATGAAATTCAATGTTTGAGAGCGAATTTGAAACCTCTTAAGACCTGATAATGAAGTTATCAGTTTGATTTAAATCTTGTATTAAAGTCTGGAGGTTGTTAATATCTCCATGATCAATTATGCTGCGAGTTGGGAACTCCTTTCTCTAACTCTCACTTATTTATTCTATCAAAGCTTCGATTAAATTTTTAATGCACTCTATTTTGTATCATTCTCATATTAACATTGCCCAAATTTAAGAATACCCGAGGATAAAAATATTGTGTCGCAGCTTTTCTCACTCAAATAAACACACAGACAAAACCATCTTCTCTATCTTACTTTAGTTGAATCTTCTACAGATTAGAGATTACTTATTCTTTGCAGCAGCAGTAATAGTTATTATTAACTGAGAGGCCTAATTTAAAATTAAATTGTAAATTATTACCAAAAAGAGAGTTACCCTAAAAATTAGCAGAACTAAAAATGTCTTCAATCGACAGACTTGCAAT
>JAJKFJ010025047.1:0-10580 GCA_027382625.1 Tetmemena sp. SeJ-2015 | reverse complement strand
TATTTTCATTAATATTCAAAAGAATGTCGAAAGATGTCTCAAATCTTCAAAATTAGAATGAGAATTTTAAGGTATAAATTAAATAATCCGTTCAAAGACATCTGTGAATTATAAGTTCTGAGATTATTAAACTCATTATAATTGTTATCAGTTACTGATGATGTGGCTTTATATATTATTTAGATATACTATTGGCAGTCTTTTATATTGAGTGAGATTATTAAATACGCCTTCCTGCCCTATTAGATAAGGTCTTACTCTTTAGAAGCTGCAGATCTTTTTGTAGTGACCTGGACTTTCTAGTCGTTTTACTGCTTCCAGCTATAAGATCACTACCGATTGCTGCAAGAGGATTCGTGCATTGCCATTAGTAACATAGAGTATTAGGAATCCTTGTTGTTCTAACCCTCTCTGACTGAGGGCCTGAGCTGCTGTTCTCTCACAGGCTTAAGGGATGCGCTTATTTTGAGTTATGCCTGCTCCTTGATCTTCTTAGCCTCTGGTTCTTTAGTCATCGTCACCAAATCTTGATCTGACCTCTGATAACAAAGTGCTGTCCGCTATCCCCCCCATCTGATGTCTGCGACACCAGTAAAGATAACACAATTATATCCTTAAGGAAAATATTTTTTTTTTACTTAAATCTAAATAATTTATGCAACAATTAAAAAATTTTCTTCAAATTTATCTCATTTTTATATTAAAAATATAAACTAAAAAACGAGGATATCTGCTTGTCTTGGCATTATTTTATGTATTGTTTTGACACTCCAGTAAAAATTAATTTACGATATATTATTAAACCTAATTATATTATTAATAAAATCTAGCATTCATTTCGAGCCTCAAAGTCAAAGTAGATTTTGCAATGTAGAAGGATCAGTCGGCCATTTCTTTAAGTTTAGTTTGTTACTTTATTTTTGTAAGTGCTGTATAAATGTAATAGAGTGTACGAAGATTATGATGAGCCCAAAAGCAGTGAGAGAACAGTAGTAGTTACCAAGTAGTAGCTCAATCTTCCTAGAATACCAACCCCTTTCTTAGGATTGAGGCCCAAAAACGAGTTATAAATTGCGGTTAAAATATCTAAGGATTGGGGAGTAAGACCTCGTACTGGCTAAGCCTCTTATGAGGCAATGTAGTTGGGGCTCGAACATTGATCTTTTTCAAATATGTATCATGAAGGTAGCACCAAACACCTCTGAGTTTCTAAATCTAACCCCTCGGCCTAAGCGTTCTTCCGACGCTCAGTTCAACCAATGCCACTAAGATTTTTTTGGGGATTAGAATTATACAACAGATGACAGGGACTCAGAGTGAGAGCTTATGAGGGAGCTAATAAGTTTCAAACCAATATTTTCTATCTGCTCTTATAAAAAGTAGCAGGATGGCTAATCACGATCTTAACTGTGAAGCCATTTGCTAAACTATGTACTCTGGGTAGAACGAACTAAGGCTACCCTGGAACCGCGACTTACTCCTTTTTTTCGAACCTCGCCCTCCAATAAAAACAACATAGAACTGAATGATTTATAGATAAAATTGACCAGTAAACTTTTACAATACACCATTAAGTAAAGATATGTAAAAGTTATTTTATCTAGAAATGATTCTTTTTATATTATTTGATAGGTCTAGAAAGGAGGGGAGAGACGGTTCGAAAGGTGTGTATCGGTTCCTGAGGGAGAAGCAGTTTCTAGTGGGAGCAGAGGTTCCATCCACCCATTCACTCAATTAATTGTTTCGCATGTTAACGATGTACTTTATTTCTGCTTTTAGATATTTAAATTCTTTTGTCTAGTTATAAAAATAAATTTTTAGGATTTTACTTTTGATTCAAAATTATTAAATTATTTTTCCCTTTTACTGATTGATTGATAATTGAATATGTATTTTTATTTAGCATAAATATTTGAGTGATAAATTAGAATATTTAATTTTAAATACTTGAAATTGATTATATATAAAGTATTTTCCAGCATACTTTTTATGTTTTCTAAACACTAAGTTTCTTTTATTATTTAGGATAAATATGTTTTGATAATCTTAAATGATTCTTAATTATTTTATAAAATCTAATTGAATTTATTTAATTAATAATAATTTATTTTATGATGATTAGTTAGTTTTTAATAATCTAGAATAGTTTTAAAAACAGACAAAAATTTTGTAATAAATAAGAATTAATAATTTGCTTGAATGAGAATATGAATGATTATGTTATAACAAGTTGTTCGTTGCAGATCCTGTTGAGCAAAAAGGATGCAGAGGTTTGCATTACTCTGCTGACTAATTAAAATACTGGAAAAAATATTTCGGAAGATACTAACCCCAAATATACGGGCAATAAGACACCAGCAGCAAAGATATTGAAGCAGTCTATTAGAATATCAAGCAAGATAACCAAGAACTTGCAATCAATCTAAGGCTAACCTTCAATAGAATTAATCAAATCAGAAAAATCTATAATGATATAGACTTAGATTTAAGTGAAGAAGATTTAGACACTTTATCATAGATTGAGTCAGCTCTTTAACTTGTCTCAGACTAATAATGAATACTTATATTTTATCATCAATTTATCCTGTATTTAATTTATAAAACACAAACATGATAATCAAATTAAATCCGGTGAAATACAATTACATTATCTCTAAATCATATTTTGAAAATAAATAAACCTCTACTCCTTGCTCAACAGTTGTAAATTTAATTAATTATAATAATACTTTGAAATAATTAAATACTAAATAAAAAAGAAATGGCGGAAAATATTAGCTTGACTAACTAATGTGGTGAAGAATTTGAATAACTTCCTATAAAAAGTAAATAAAAGTAAAACTTTTGACTTTAAAGATGATTTTTTGGATATTTTGAGTTGATCTCGTCATTAAGACTTTATAGCATGCTATTATAGGCTAAAACATAAACGCAGATTTATAATTTAGGAGCACTATTGAGTCCTTTTTAGCTAGTAGTTATCCTACTATCTTCTTTGAGAATTTTTTACATGTGATTTGAGCATATGGAGATAAACTATTCTGAAGTCTTACAATATTCATACTCAAACGTAATCTTTCTAAATTCTTAGAGATAACATTTATATAAAACAGATTACTCAGGAATTAGATAATTCAGAGAGTGAAACAAATAAAGATAAAAAGCCAAATATATCAAATAATTTACAAATATGGGTATAAGAGAAAAGAAAATCTCAGTCAATACTAAAACTGTGTAAATAATTAAATATAAATCATCTATTTTTATCCGTACAATATTTTTTTTTAATATTAAGACAGTTAAGATACTATCATTTATATAAAATTACATTAAATATAGTAGGAATTTTAATTAAAATCTGTGATTGGCTAAAATAATAAATGGAGAGTTGCAACTTTGTGGCAGTTAAAAAGGCAGATTCACCCCCTGATCTGCAGCTTTTTCGATAGCATATTAAAAGTTGATATGTGTTTCTTCTTTAATCATCTTCGTAGAACCTCTCAGCTGTGAGATACGACTCACGCATTCTTCCTCTTCTTCCATTTCATTTTCATTAAAACTTATGTCGCTTATAACTCTTGACTGAGCGCTCCCACAAAAGTTACAAGGATAATAAGTTCTTAGAATTTTATGAAGAATCGAATGATCTAATTATTATTCAAATCTGAGACCTTTAAACTGTCACTGATTTATTCCATTTTAATTTAATATCTAATTTAATTCTCTTTTTTTATTATATTCTCAGATATAATTATTATTTGTAAGAGCAGGTTTGAAGGAAGAGAAAGCGAGAACATTTAAAAAGTATTATCTTTCTAATTAATAAAGCTTTGGGCTATACTTGTGGGAGAGCAAAAATAAATACTTTGAGATGTCTTTCAAAAAATTGAATGATAGAAATTCAAATTAAGTGTTACACTTGTTTCAGGTTCAAAATACATAAGAATTTAATGTGTGATAAAAGGTAATGATTGTTAGTAATATATGGATATTGAGTCGTTGTTTACTGATTCATTATATATTAGGTTTTAAATGATCTAATCTCTTAATTTAAATGTGGAAGCCAACAGCTTAAAAAACCATAAATAATTTAATCCTGTAGACTCTTTCAGCCCATTGATAACTGCAATGCTTAGATTTAGGATAAGAAACTAAACCTACTCCACCAATAGAGAGTCAACTTATTAAAATGAGTTTCACTCACACCATCAAGCTAGTAAACACTTTTTAAACAATCCATGAAATTCAAAAAGATAATCTGCAACAAGAACTATTTATTACTATAATATTAAAGAAACCAGCACTAGAATTCAAACCTCAAAATATAAAAATTGTTACTGAAGAATAAAATACAAACCGATTTTGAAACTTAGTGCGCTTGTGATTTGCATGCCGCACTTCCCCTCCATTAAAAATTAAATTTCTTTATATTAAAACGGAATATATATACTAATCTCTTTTTAAAGATCAGATCTTTCTGTATTAAAGTATCTGTGAAATTAGATTTCGTATAATCAGTTAAAATTGATGGAAATAATTAAAGATAATTTAAATGGAATATATTTATCAACTTTATGACGATCCAGTACAACTAGAATTTGAAGACCTGTCTTATTTCAATAGCCTTAAATAGTCTTTTAAAAAGTAATAAATTCTTTTGAATGAAATATTTCTTCTTCCCCATTTATATAAATTATTATTAAATTAATTTATATCTATTCATTAATAAATATTTACGTAAAATTTGTAAACAGTCTTAATTAAAAATATTCTTTAAAAAGGACTATCTTATTGCAGATTATAATTTGAATATTGAGATATATACGAAATTTGAAATTATTAACAGGGATTATTTACTGCATATATCAACTATATTGAAAGAATAGATTATAATTTATTTGTACACAAATAACAAATTTACTTATCAGATTAAATATTGCTATCTACTAAAGATGGTCTGTAAAATAAACATTAATGAGATCACAGGCTTGTCCAGAAGGTGGTTTAGCTGCAACAAAATAAGAGATTTACTCCATAATTGTACCTTAAAACTGTTACACTCTATCACTCATTCCGAAATGTTTAGAAGGTAGACCATGATTTGGGAGAGATTCTTAATATGCGTGAAGATCTTTTATCCGCCCAAGAGCGAGAGTAGTGTCTCAATCTTGCCTTGGCGAGGACTCTAGGCGTTTGACCTATGTATTGAATTACTCTCGTCGAGCTAAGAGCTTACCTCTATTATTTTAATGTTATCAATTTTTACAGGATTTAATAATATATCAGATAATTATTAATAGGCAATAATATTATATATTATTTTAACTTTAAATTTTTCTCAATATAATTAATTACGCTAATAAATTTCTAAATTATAATTTCAAACAAATTATCTTTTTAAATGATATTTTAGATATATATGCTTCATATAAGAAATCAAATTATTGTTTTAATAATCGCCCTATTTATTTAATACATGGGATTATTGGAAATATTTAATTAACGAAATTATCTAAAGGATTTATAAAAATAAAATTATTAATTTAGAAAGGCAAAATCGAGGACCCGTAACTTGGCACTATAGTCAGCTTGGCTGGGGAAGGGAGATTAGCCGGTCATTAATCTCTGCCTCGTTTGTATTTTGTATCCCCTAGAGGCGATCTAGTTTAGTAATCCGTTTGAGTTCTTATATGAAGGTGGATTTTGGTATCCTCCACTCTAAGGATTGTGTGTTTGAATTTGCCAAGGGAGGTGTGATCTTGATAAGTAAACAAAGGGAAACAAGAAATTCGGCGAAGCTCATCAATTCTATGAGGCTAGACACCAACAGCACTTTGTTTCAACTTAGTGGAGGGGGGGCGCGCTATGCTTGTTTTCCTCACCGGTTTTACTCACTACCGAGGTTTTTGGTAGGCGAAATCCAGGACTCTGGTTGAGCAGATGAACATCAGCGAGCATCTTTACTACTAAATAAGGTGAAAAGCAACTGTGACTCGTGAAGGGCAACTATGTATTGTTTGAAAGCCGAAATGTGAGTTTTATAAATATTTAACTTAAACGTTTATATCAAAATAATAAAACTGAGCTATAATTTCTATAATGATTAAATACTTTAATTATTATAAAAATAAATTGTTCCCTTAACTATTTAAAGGTTTTGCAAATCTTAAAATTTGAGTAAATTAAATAGATTAAAGTTTTGTTTAATTTGATTGCTAAACTAATCTCGAAAAAGAAGATAGATCTAGCTAACTATTCATAAAGAGATATTACTTATGGGTAATTTACTTGGACTTTAAGTCACATCTTTTGGAAATATTTTTTGATTTCTGCTGGCTGACCATTTTGATTTTACCCATAGCATCTTCTGATATTTCTATGTCAAAGCCTATCAAATAAGTTTAAGCAATTAATTTTTAATGAATTGAATCTTACATTTTGAAATAGTGTTAGCTATCCTAAATGGAGATAATTTTTTTGTGGCTGATGATTATAAATAGATAAAGCAAGTTTTGTGTTTGAAAACGTGGTCTTGCTCTTTAATTTGTATCTGCATAGATTTCTTGATTTTTAAAATCTTTAAACTTTCAAAAGCTTAATTTAATATAAACTTATTAAAATTAGTTCTAACGATGATCATAAAATAAAGGTTTTCTTACACTTGCTTTTTATCATAATTTCGAAAGAGTTGTCGGCGCTCTAGTTTTTATTCTCAATCCATTTTAACTTTGCATTCTTTTTTGAATAAATTAAAATATTAATTTATTTTATTAATAGAAAGACTGATTAAGCCAAGAATTTTGAATAAATATTTTAACAAAATAACAATGATCAAGCAATTAATATAGATTGAATAAAATTAGGTGATTGCTATTTCAAATGAATATAAAAACAACAACGAAAGAGTACAAGAATTTTAATTACAAGTCAGAATCCTTTACAAAGTTCAAATTCGTGATAATTAAGTTAGCCTCGCTGAGTATATTTATTTATGCGAATATGTGCAGAGTTCGTAATGTGCGATATAGGTTTTATCTTTTCACAATGCGATTTTATAATTCCCTGTACTTAATTTCTATTGGTGGAAATGTGTGCATTGTACAGTGATGTCTCCTCTCTGCAATTGGGATCATTTTAAGACGAATCAGATTTCAAGTCTTGATTATTAGAATGAAGATATCAATTCTGAGAATCATTGTGCTGTTGATGGTATTTCTCTTTTGATAACCATTAATTTTCCAATTTAATTATTAGACTGAATAAATTAAACTCTGTCTTGTAATTAAGAGTCGTTTTATTTATCTTTATTCATATTCTCGATCAACTATTCGTATTTGACCTATAATAATAATTCTATTTTAAAAAGAAATAAGTGAAGTGAATCGTGAGTTGTTAGAATAATATAAAAACCCAATTCTTAATTAAAGATGTGATTAAGCCTTTAATGATTTAATATCAGTGATCAGCTTATACGGTTTGATTATAATATTGATTTATTTTTAATATAATGATATGAGCTATAATTAAACTCTTATGTTTAGTTCGATGAACTTTTCAAGATCAGTGATTAACCAATGAATATCCTTAATTTAATCTAAACAAAATATCATATATAAGAAATAAATAAACATCACTCCTTACTTTACTTTTAAGGCCAGAGAACATTCTCATTGGCGAGGACTTACTGTATAAATGTAAGAATTATTTTATTCTTACAACTCACGATATACTTAATTAATTTCTCTTTAAAAGGATTTATATTAAACGTGTGAATGAATTAATATGTTATACTTATAAATTAATTTGACAAGTAGCCCCTAGATTTTAATGCCAAGATCATGAATAAACACCTCAAAATCATTTTAATTTATGTAGTGCGTTTAAATATTGTAGAATTAATGGCAGAGTAGTCTTTATGAATTTGTAATAGGTGAAATTTATGATATGACATTTGTTTTGTTCTTGAAGAAGGAAAAATGTATTAAATTAAAAAAGTTTTATAAATTTTTTGAGATTGATAACAATATAGTAGTAATTTTAAAATAAAATCGATGATTGGATATAATATGGGATAGATACGATTACATTATCGCAAATTGTAATTTTTTTTTAAATACAAATTTCATAAAGCTTTTATACTTGCGAGGTATTTGAAGTATGTGTTTACATGTTCTATCTTAATTCCATCATTTATTAATCTTTTGATTATGATTTTAAGAACTTAATCTTATTTTGATTATTGACAGAGTCCTTCTGAATGCCTTTTAACTATCAATTTTGGTAAAGTTTAAGTAAATTTACCAAAGAAGGTATTTGCACAAACTCCGAGGACTCATTCTACCCATTTATCCTCTTAGTTAACTTGTATCCATCTCAAATGCATTATCAATTAGACTTTTGTGAAAGCAATGTCCTTTTCTCTGATCAGATTTCTTGACTATATTTATGAAAGTTATGGTGAGAAATAAATATCGCTATACTATTCACTAAAAGCTTATTTAATAAAAAAGGTTTACTTGAATTTTTATACTTTCCGAAGATTAATGGCATACTATATAGAGAAATAAATGAGAAAGCACTTCTTCATGCATTTCTTTCATTTTCCTAAACTAATTTGATAATTAATTTTAATTAGCCTAAATTATTCAGTTGTCTTTAAGAAAATATCTCACTTTTATTTTAATGATCCCTTGATAAACAAATCGTTTCTTCCTATAATAAATGAAGATTTTCAACCTCACTTCAGTTGAAATATGAGATTTACCCCCCCCTGATCTGCAGCTTATTCAATAGCTTATCAAATTGAATATGAGTTTCTTCTTTTATCATCTTTTATGTACCTCTCAGCATTGATTTATGACTCACGCACTCATCATCATCCTCCTCCTCCTCCTCATATTCCTCTTCTTTAAAATTTGTGTCACTTATAACATTTGACTGAGTACTCCCACACAAAAATTGCAAGGATAAAAAGTTGTTAGAATTTAATGCTAAATCGAATGGTGTAATTATTATTTAAATCGGACAGGCTTCAACTGTAACTGATTTATTCCATTTTAATTAAATATATAATTTAATTCTCTTTTTAATTAAATTCTCAGCTATAAAATCAATAATTTTTAATGCAGCCTGAAGTACCTCATAGCGCATTTTATTATTCAGTTTATAATAAAATTACTCTCGATTTTCAGTTGGAACTAATATTATAACATACCAATTGGTTTTTTCTTGTTGTCTCTCCAATCAAGATTATAAAAATTTTTAAGTTGAAAGCAGATTATTTTTATTTTTAAAATAAATACGAAATATGCAATATATTATGAACATCTCAACGAAGACTAAGCAAGAATTAATTATAACAAAAATCTAATTTACAATTATCTATGATATCCTTACTATAATAAATATAATAACTCAAAAAAAGTTGTGATTGAAGTATTAGGGTTGCAATTATCCCATCATTTAATTATGCATTGAATCTAAATAAATTTTAATGGTGACAGTTTTCTCTGGGTGATCTAATGAAAGATTTATATTCGGCAGAAGTATGAGACCTTAGTTAATGTTTTGGTTTAGAATCCTAAATGTCAATATCTATTTGAAGAGGTCTTCTACAAGTAGTGCAAATTAATAATGCTCAAAATATAGTTGAGAATTAAAATCGATAATTTATTAAAATAATAAAAGGAGGATTGCAGCCTCGGAAGAAATCATAAAATCACCCCTTATCTGCTGTTTGCTCAATATCTTATAAAAATTTAATAAGAGCTTTAATTTTAATTATTTCTTCTGCACATCTTAATAGCGATATATGATGCGCACATTAATCTTCTCATCTAATCTTCCGTCGTTTTATAGCTCTTGCTGAGCTCAACCACACACAATTTAGAACGAATTAAAGTTCTTACAAATATTTGTTGAATCGAATGATCTCTCAATTATTTAAATCTTAGTTATTTAAATAGTGGCGACTCTAATCCATTTTTTTAATCTAATTTAGTTCTATTTTTAAATTAATTGTCAACTAAATTAAGCTATCTAAGATTTATTTAGAAACCTCCTCACACTTTAATTTACATAAAAATATGCAACTCTCTCTCAATTATATTTAAATTTAATTCCATTTTTATTTAAGGCTTGAGGACATTAAATAAATCATTTTCCAAAGGCCTTTCATGATCTTAGTTTTCATTCCCATTAATTATTAAATAAATTAAGCATTCGAATTATTAATTAATTAGGGATTAAGCAACCCTAATCAGGGCATATAATAACTAAATCGATTTAAAGTTAATTCACAGGCGTAACTCGTTGATCAGTTGTGCCACGTCACGTGAAAGCTCACACGTAGCATTCGAATTAAAATAATCTAACGCCCTTTTTATAGGAAGCAATAAGTAAATGAGCCAAATTTTGAATGAAAATATATCTAAAACACTTTATTTATATAAAACTAATATTGTAAGAATCAGGGGTGAAGTCAAAATTAAATACAAAAGAGATTAGGAAAGGTCAAAAAGTCTCCTTAGAATCGCTGGATAGTTCTAGACCTCGCTAGCTGAAAATCCGACCCTCTAGCT
>JAJKFJ010025046.1:0-10588 GCA_027382625.1 Tetmemena sp. SeJ-2015 | reverse complement strand
CTCCCACTATTCCATTTTATTAATATTATAACGACTGTTGTTATTTCAACTTTTCTGTGGCCTCTCTTTATTTGAGAGACTGTATGAGGAACTCCTTTAGGAAGTACTATTACTAAAGTGTGGAGATTATGTAGCCGATTATAGCAGATAAGAAGAACATTAGACCCCCAGTTTGTGAAAATGCATCAAAGATTATACAATTATAATAAGTGTATATTTAATTTAAATTATATTTGAGAGATTGTTCTGGTAAGTCGTTTGTGTTCTTAATAGAAAGGCGAGCTTTGGTAAAAATTAAATAACTATAAATGGCAAATGATAGTTATGGTAAATATCAGAAAATGTGTAACCTGAAACCGAGAAATCGATATACTATGTTGCAATGATCTCTTGGCTCGTATAATATTGTGAAAAAATTATAATCCAAGTATACCTAATTAAAAAGTGAATATAAAATTTTGAGGGACAATTTCAATAATTGTTTTGAGTCCAATCGAAATTGAAAGAGAGCTGCTTTCAATCTTGAAGTCTGTTAAGAATTACTTGCTATTGTCTCAAAAAATAAACAGAATGGAAACACTCTTTTATAATCTGAGGAGTGTTAAATTTTTGGAGAGCATGAGGTTGTAATTTTATCTTTGGATTGTTGTTTTAATAGGATCCTTAAAATCCTAAATGTCTAGGTAGTTTTAGCTGCTCAGAGTAAATTAATATATAATGGTAGATAAATATAATTAAACTCAAGATGGATATCTAATATAGATAAACTAGAATAGCTACTTGATAATGGGTGAGCATCACTAAAAATATTATGCATAAAAGAATTTACATAAAATATGTTTTATTTTTCTAAGTGAAGCCATTTTTTAGTTAATTCAAAGATAAGGCTTTTAATTGAGATATTACTCTTAAGAAAATATATTTATCTTCAAATAAAATCTAACTCTCTAATAGTTTTGAGCTTGAGACCTAATCTCGGTTTCATCTTTGCAAGTTATGCCCAGGTCCGAGGAGTTATAAATTTTTCGCTTTAAATAGTAAATAGGCAAGCTATATTTCATTAGAGTAAGCATTTAACATTGTTTAGTTGCAAATTGTGCTAAAAATATTCAAGCTGCTATAGTTAATCACACATAAATGAGTAAACTTTTCTAAAATTTAGTTATCTAGAGAAGCACTTTGTGCTGAAAAGGAAATTATAAATAGATAATAAAAAAACACATTCTTTAATAAGGAGTTGTCGTATTAACCTCCTTTTATTGCATAGCTAAAGTTTTTTGGCAGGCAGAGATAGGAAAATATATTTTAAGTATAAAATTTAAATATCTTATATTTAAGATAGTTACTCGCAATCTAATATGTGGTTTGAAAGTCCTCAGCCTTCCCGAAAAAATCAGTTGAGTCACACAATCTCAACCCTCCTGTTTTCTGGGTCTTAGTGCCGTTGTTTACAGCTGTATATTAGCAAAATAATTTTATTGAATTTCATTCAATCAGTTCTAAATATATTTTGCTATAGGTGTAGAAGAAGGAGAAATACTGTAGCGCTTTAGTTAAATTGAAGGAGGTTTGTGTGTTGCGTACAGATATTGCAAAAAAAGAAATAAGCAAAATATATTTACTTATCTTCAACTTTTGATATTGCGTATTAGAAGCTGGAAGAGTTGAGATATGCAGCTGACTTTGCCCCATCCATAAGCTAGTCATAAAAAACTTGCGACGTGCTGCTGGATAAGACATCTTCATTAAATTTTAATGAAGATAGAAATGTTTACACATTTGTTTTAATCTTAATTGACAACTTGCCTCAGAATGTACCCAAAGTAAAAGATGCAAAAAAAACGCAAAAGCCAAGTTAGCGAAGCCCCTAGCATAGTCGGATACGTGCCTCTGTCCTTGAAACTGAGGGTTACGGGGTGCCCGAACTAATCTACGCTTTTAAAAAGCTTCCTCAGTGTTAATGGCATTAGAACTTAATATAATATTGGAAAGATTTTACTAGAATTTATAGAGATTTTTTAATATGATTTGTAGAAGAATTATAATTCTTTAGCCAGTAAAGATATTCCAAGATAAATAATTGTCTTAATCTTTGATTCCTTACTTTAAAATTACCCTATTAAGTATAACTCGAATAAACTTTAACATCTCTTAATTATTTGCCATACTATACTTCCCCTTGCATTATTTTTTTCCTCTCCTTATTGACCTAAATCTAAATTTTAATTATATATATCTCTCTCCCTCCCATATTAGGATTTGTCTCCATTAATCTAGAGTTAAATTAAAATTGTGTAAGTTCTATATCTAAGTGAAATATCGTTTCCCCTTCCCTTAAATCTCCGTTCAATCTTGCCCATAATACATAAGAATTAATATTCTATAATCATCGTATAAAAGTAGGAAAGCAATATTCATTAAATTTAAATAGCAACTAAGCCCTTTAATTCACTTTTTTATAAGTAAGGACTAAAATCAGCTTCTTCAAATTGAACTGTAATTTATGCAAAAGGACCCATTCTCTCAAACTTAACAAACTGTAAGCTGCAAAATATTTATTATATTTTCATTTAAATTATTATTAAAATAACGAGAGAACTAACTAAAATCTCCACTAGTAATGCGCAAAATATATTTTTTCAGAAATGTAGAATTAAAATACTTTGTCTTAGAATAGAGTTAGTTCACTCATCTTATATAGAGCCTTAATTTGAAAGAGTCAGGGCTGGAAGCTTCAACTTAGCATTTCCAGGGAATTTCTTGAGCTTAACATCAGTTTGAGACGGATTTTAATTCTTCACGCCTCCTTTCTAATTAGGTGAGGTTGAGTCATTAGAATTAGCTTATAGGGCTTCTCTCTCTGTGCTACTAGCGTTTCCAAAATTGTAGTTCATCTTCCCTTCTTAGCCTCCTTCTAAATCATCAAACTTAGTTAAGCCATTTGACTTTTTCTTCTTTTTCTTTTAGGATCTTTTAGTTTACCTAGTGGTCTTTAAAGGCTCTAAAGATTTCATCTCTTATTCGAAATCAGTGGCCTTAGTCTTTACTTATAAATGATGAGTCTAATTAGATAAATTATTTTAACTTTATCGTTGTTGAATTCAAAATCTACCATGCTCATAAAATTAAGTAGATCTCACGCATAGTAAGTTTGCAAAATAAGCTCTCTCTTTGAAGCTATCTATTCTCTTGGATTTTTTCCTGACCTGATTCACATTTGCAAATAATAAATGCTTAAAGTTCAAATTATTCACCTTTAGTTTATCCTAAAGTTTGAGTTAAAGAGTAACTCAGATTATAGGCATTCTTCTTCAGAAGAAGTTTGCCTGCTCGACTGCCTTCTATGAAATTCCTGATCTCCAGATTCTTCTGAAACTCATTGAAAAGTTCAATGATGGATTTTATCTTCCTCTCATTTTCTTCGTATCTAATCAAATAAATGTTTGGAAAAAAGTTTATTCAACTTATAAAATCTCTTTTTTATCTGGCTTCTTCTACACATACATAACACCCTCATCATTTTTGGAATATATAACAAATTATCACATATACTTATAGATAATCAATAGAAGCTGTAGCTTCAACACCTAGGGAATAGAATTGTCTTTTACAATTTTCAATTGCTAGCTCAGAGAGTCTTAAATATCTATCCCTTCAATCTTAGAGGCGTATTTACCTTTACCTTGGTCTATTTAGCTTGCGTGAAACATGCTGTAGTAGCTTTGACTCTTAAAACTGTTACTCAAACGAGAGTTATTGCCCAAATCCTGCTTTAAGGGCTAATCCCCTACTGCTGAAAGAAGGTTCCTATCTCCTTGCGTTTGACGTTCAAGAGCAGTTTCCATATTTTAAGATGGTGCATAATCTGCGAGAGTTGGATTAAAATGTTCAGTAACTTAGGGAGTCAAATGATTCCGATTCGAGTATTACGACACCTAGTTATAGTCTTATTTTTACCCCAAACTCTTATCCTTCTGTGCTTTCTTAGCTTTAGATGCTACTCCCAATCTATTTCCGACAACTTTACTCTTGGCTATATTAATAGGTCTATCTCTCTCAGAACTACAGTCGTATCCTTCCTCTATATCTCTGCTCCCTTCCTTTCTCTCTTTGTTCTTGATTTCCTCTATCCTTTCTCTTTGGCTCTTTGAGTTGACTTTGATCAAATAGCCTATTTTCTGCGAGGGAGAGCTCTCCTTATCCATACTCATAATGTCTTGGCTGTTATCATCACTTGCTTTGAGGAAAGGCTGTGCAAAGCTTGAATTGTGAGAGGCTATATTCTTCTGGTTAGTTTGGATGATAGTTGGTTGTTGCTGCATCTTGGAGCTGCTATAACTGCTGAGTTGGTAGCTGTACTTGGGATCTGAAAATGAGCTGCTGCTCTTCTCGTTTTAGAAGGAAGGGAGATTTAGGGAGGGATGATGCGGCATTGAAGTTTAGGCTTGGCCGTGTAAAGATGAAGAAAGCTTCTTCAATTTAGAATGACTCTTCTCCATGATACATTATAAAGTTATGAGAAATGATAGGATGAGATAAAAGAGTTTACTTATGATGATGGTAAGGAGCTATTTGAGGAAGAGCTGCTCTTAAATTCCTGAAATGAGAAAAAAGGCAATTACCCCAAGTAGATTGAGCAAACCTCCTACACTTGTTAGGACTTACGAAATAGTATAGACTTGCCTGCTATGCTGATAATAAGAAGGGGATGCCAAATTTAGTAAAATATTAAAAGATAAGCCAAGAAGTTATAAGCCAAGAAAATAGAAGGGGTAATAAATGCAAATTTTAATGTTATGATGGGCATGATTAATTTTGAGTTCTCAATATAAAATTCAACCCAACTTAAAAAAGCATAGCCATTTGAGGCGTCATTAGGTGACATCTCAACATCAGTTGTACCCAGACTGTAGTACTATTTAGATTAATTTTAATGCAACTATCATTATTAAAGTATTTCTGATCGTTGCTGAGCAAGTCAAAATAGATGGAGTCTTTCGTTTCAACTTAATTCATTACCATTTATATCGTGAACTGCTGATAGTAGTTAGGTATTGCCTGGGGAGTTTTCTGTATGAAGTTTACCTAGACTGGATCTTCGAAGTTTCTAAAGTCGAAATACTGAGTGCTTATCAATCATAATTATAATCATCCTTAAGAAAGTTAAACGCTAAACTTATTTTCTTCAATGTTGCGAAATAGATATGACTCTTGAAATTGATGATATCCTAAAAGCTTTTACAAGTCCTGTTCTAGCCAGGGTAGTATTCCTCGACTGACCAATCATCGCACCCCGATACCCAAATATAAGCTACACATTGGAATAAGCATATTTATTAATATTGAATGCCGAGAATCTATTAGACTCATCTTGGTTAGCCTAGTTAGCTAAGTCCCCACTTCCTTGGATAGTCCAATCAAATGAACTGGGGAGGCACACAAATCTTGAGATGTTGTATTTGCTGAGCAGAGTTTGATCGCCGAAGAAGTTGGTATCTTGGCAAGATTATAGGTATCCATACTCTGTCTTCAAATCCTACGGGTCCACATTAGGGATATACACTCGATAGAAAATGAAATATTTACCTTTTCATTTAGGACTGCTGTTAAGATTTATTAGATAGGAGTAGAGGATTTGAATGTACTCGAACAGATCTGGAATATCAGCAGCTGGGTTGCTGTTGTTCACTGCTTTCAAGCCAAACTAAAAGTTACAACCTATAAATAAGGTTGACAAATATCTGATAAAGTTGTTTGGAGTCAAGTCGATGGGCATTTAATCTTTGAATAGGTCTCTGTACAGAATCACAGATGAGATATTTATCTTCTTATGAAATTATAATCGATGACTAAGTTTGCTTTATAAGATATTTACGATGTCTCTGTTGATGACTATGATAATCTGTTGAATGAAGAAGATGAGAATAATAAGCCTCACTAGCCAAGTAGCAGAAGCCCCGACCAGTGTTTTAAACTTATTGGAGCGGTTATATCTCAACTGAATCTGATACCCATACTAGTCAGTTGCTCTAAGTTTGTTGAGTAAGATCTCACCAGTCTTATTGCGTTTAGCCATAACTTGCTTTGTCATTTTTAGCTTCTATAATAATTGACTTTGTTGATTTTGTAATTAGAGCAGCTATAAATTATTATAAAGTAGGGAAGCTCTAAATTAGAATTCTCAGACGAATTGTTGAAAAGCTATTTCCCCTTACAAATCTCATAAATCTTCTTTATTAGCTGTTTTTTGATTCACTTAATTCTCAAATTTCACCATTTGAAATAATCAGTCTAAACGTTTTTTCGAGAAGAAGAGGTATTTTTGAATTTAATATGAAGTAAACAATGATAAATTAAAGATTAGCTAGTTTTAAGAAATTTTCTGTAGATTACTTCATTATTATTCTCCCCTATAGTGAAGCGAGCTAACTCTAGTCTTGGAAATTTTACCAGGTATCTTGCTGCTTGGAGATTCCCTCTCAGCTATATTGGCGCTTCCACTTGTCTGTCCACCATCTCAAAAGATAAATAAGAAAAGCTACAATAATCTAGATTGCCAAGAGACTTGAAATAGCTAGTTTAATTTGCGAGACTACCCATATTTCCCACTCCACTGTTCATGCTTGCCATTTCAGCAGCACCTCCACCAAGTCCAATATTATGCAAACTGTTCGTGCTTAAAACGTCAAATTCAATGTTTATAAAGCTTTGCATAGTTTGGAATTTCTAGTGCGATTTGAAGCCGCCGTTTTAGTTTTGATTATAGATGCTTATGCCGCCATTAGTTTGGTCTTCGTAGCCAGAAAAAATTAAAAGGGAATACCAGTCTCGAAGTTCATCAGGTTTTGGAAAGTGGGTGACCTCAATGTGTTCTGATACAGATAGTTTTGATTGACGCCTGCTCCTTAGTAGCCTTTTCTGCCCACCTCACCGCTTAACTGCTCTTCAATTTCACTTGTGCTGCCAACTCCACTTCCCAGTGCTGCGATCTGTTGCATATTGAGGTTGCTATAGAGACTGCTGCTGTTGTTATGGCTTGAGGAGGTGAACATAGGCTGCTGATTATAGTTGTTCTGCAACAGTGAGTTATTCTCTTTCGACTGCTCAATCAACATCAACTTGCTGTTCTTGTTACAAAATACTCCTCATATTATTGAGAAACGCTTATTTATAAGTAGCTCAGACTTTTCTTGCTTGAGCTAATGAATCTGTTGTTCTAAGAGAGAGCACCTGTCCTCTAAAGTGTGAAGGTTAGTCTCAAGCAATCTTTAGATTTCTTCCTGCTTGCTTGCCTTCTCAGAGAGGAAAGATCTCTACCTTTCATGCTCTTCTCTGAAATCTCTTTCTGCGCTCATGAGTTAGTCTCTCAGCGCTTCTGTCTCTCTAATCAGAGTCACATTATCTTTGATCCATCCATAAATGATGTAAAGCAACATAAATCACTTTATTGATCAGCTTTTCTCTATCATTCTCCAGTTGCTTTATTTTCTCCTCATGCTTGTTCATATTGTTGCTGCTGAATAGATACTGTTAGATAATACATTCAATGAATATTATAAGAAGTCGAGAGTAATATCTCTCTTCTGAAGAATGCTTTCAAGTGACTGTATCTTAACATCCTTCAACTCCAGATCTCTCTCCCTCTCCAGCAAACTCTGCTCCTTTTCTACTACCTGCTGCACTAGCTTTTTCCTATCCACTTCCAGCTCCTCCTTCTCTCGACTTAGTCTCTCAACCTTCTCTCCTAGTCTGCGGAAACCGTCCTGGGTTTGCTGCAGATCTAGAGTGAGTGAGTCGTAGGAATTCTTCAGCTCCTGATAATCTTGTGTCGATACTGACTCGCCAAGCGTGGATTGCATTTCCTGTACTTAGAGAGCGTATTTCTCACACACTTGATAGGACTGCACCAGTTCCTACTGCACATGGTATATCTTGTCATTCAAATACAACCTTGAGATTAATGTAGCATAGAAATGTTCGATTTTTGGATTGAGCTTCTTGTTCTCAGAGTCATACTAGGAAGTCAGAGTCTGGAGGGAAATTGCAGCAGCCCTTTGTTTCTCTACAAGAGTTTCCAGTCTGAGTAAATGCCTGTTGTAATATTCCTGAGGCTTGAAAGCGTTGAACAAGTACTGCAGATCAAGAGAGAGCTAAGAGTAATCTTAAAATATTAAGTAAGTTCAACTAAGATTTAAATCCATGTTTTGCTACGATGATGATTGCTTAGAGGAATAGTTATCCTAGCTGTTTGGATCTTAGAGGTCGGCACTGCCACTGTAATAGTCTTGGGCTGAGTCTGAATCCTGAGAGTAGTGATTTTAGTGGGTCATGACTTGCTACTTCAGAGATCTCAGACCTATTTAGAGATAGCTAACCAAAGACTTGTTTGACTTAGAGTGCTGCTTTCCAGAATAAGTCGGAGGGCAAAGGAGAGATAGCTAGTCAATCAAGTTGTCAGTCGGGCTGAAAGTTGGACATAGCTTTCTAATTAAGATATAAGCACGTTCAAAAGTTGAATGGAATAATTTAGTGAAGAGGATCTTCAGAGAGTATGCTCATCTTAAGTGCTGTCTGCGATTTTAAAAGCCTGAGTGCAAAGAGAACAGCCACTACGTATTTCCTCATTTTCAAGCACTGGCTTGGGAATGAGAGCTCTCTGTGAATCTTCCTTAATCTTTTCTAGCTGTTAGGTGAGTTCAAGCCAGTCACTCCTTATCCATTTGTATGCCTCTAGTCCTAGTATCTGATATCAAAACATTTAAAACATAGTCATGATTATTATTTACATGATATTCTGCTTTGTGTTTGTAGAATTGAAATTTTGGTTGCTTGCAAAGCTCGCAGTTCTTTGCATCTGCTCTTTGAGAATTTCTTCTCCCACTAACATACCTTCAACCTTCCTACTCATATACTTTTAAGCCTGTTGCGTGTAACTGAACTACACCCTCACTATATTAAGTTCTCTCATCGCAACCTGTTTCTAATACCTTAGTTCATCTATCCTGAGAAGTAACTTGGGCACCACCACGCATTCTAGTTCCCGCAAGCTGTCGATCTCCAGCTCAACTTCTCTATTTCTGCTTCTTACCTAGTCCATTTCACCCTTGATTAACTAACTTTCAGCTTTGATACTTTCATTCTGCTGCTGCAAGTCCAAATTGATCTTCTCAATCTCCATCTGGTACTCTTTGAATCGCTGATACTTTCTTTCAAAGTTGGCTTAGAGTTCTTGCAGCTCAGTCAGTCGCAATTCCTCGTTCTTTCTCAAGTCTAGGGAAGATATCTGCCTGGTTTCTTGCATCTGAGCTACTAAGTCTTGGTACTGTGCATCCTTGAGATCCAGATTCTTCAACTCAAAGAGTAGAATGTTAGAGATGTCTCCTATCATAGTGGCTAGCTCCAAAATGGAGGCATAGCGCTCGCTTGTGAATTGATAGCGTAGGCCCATGTCCAATTGAGAGCAGATTCGCTGGTTGTGCTCAAACTTACTGCGTATGTTATAGAGTGTGTTATAAGCCTCGATTGTGAACTTCTGCAGTTCTTACTCCAGCTACTGCACTTGCTCCTTCAGGTGTGCGTTCTACTCTATTTAGCGATGCAACTCGCTCTTGAAGTCATCATTCTAAGCACAAATAGCCTCCGACTGCTTTATCTAGTCCTTCAGTCGTTTGAAGTCACTCAAGATCTCCTGCTTCAGAGACTGCGCATCTTTCAACTCCGATTGCATGGTCTCTATCTTCTAATTCTGCTTCAGGAACTTCCTGCGCACTTGGGTCTTCTGAGTCAGTAGCACTGTGCGAAGTTTTTGGAATTCTTTCATGAGCAGAGGGTCCATGAGTACTATGCCTGACTCCTCCAAGTCTTAGTCTCTTTTGCTAGACTTGCCTTTCTTCTTTTTCTTGGTGGTGGTCTGCTACTTGAGAGTCTCGCCGTCGGTGTCCTCGTTCATGGACTCCTCATCCTCCTCGCTGTCCACTTCAGCACTTGCAATAAATTAAAATAATAAATTTAAATATAAAAATTAATAAATTAAGTATTTTTAATTTATTTAGTTTAACAGCTGAGCTGAGGTGCTTGATGACCCAGGACTAGATGGCTTTGATCTCTTTTTGCATGGCAGCCTTAGACTCCTTCAGCTGCTGGTCCATCGCAACTACGTATTCCTCTCTAGCTTTGATGTCCCGCTCTCTCTCAACCACCTCACTCCTCATGTCTCCGATCTCAGCTCTGGTGCGGTCCAGTTCCTGCTTCACCTCCAGAGGGTTCTAACCTGGCAGCTGCATCTCCTAGTATATCTCCTGGAAATTCTGCAGTGAGGCTCGTAGGTTCTGGTTCTCCTGGACGAGTCCCTCCCTCTTGCTGGCCTCCTTGTCGATCTCCTTCTGACACCGCTCCACTATCCTATTCAAGTCCAGCAAGTTCTACTCCAGCTGAGGTATCCTCTGCTCCAACTGAAGCTTCTTATTATTATGTTTTCAGCTTTGTTTTTTAAAATTTTAAACTGATGGAGTGACTGTTGACCTACGTTAACGGAGAGCAGGCTGAGTTTCCTGATGGAGCGTTCCTGATATAGTGGCCGTTTTTTTAA
>JAJKFJ010025045.1:0-10591 GCA_027382625.1 Tetmemena sp. SeJ-2015 | reverse complement strand
TGTAAAAATAATTTGTTGATATTTTTATATATTTTTGTGAGAGAAAGATAATGATAAACATTATTTTAAATTGAAATTTTAATTAAACATGATTAAAAAAGCTTCATTTGTCCGATAAAATTAATTAATATAATAAGAATAGAGTTAAAAGAATATTATAAAGTTATTATAATAAATTTCATTTTAAATTAGACATTATTTTATTTTTTCTTTCCAAATTAATTGAATTTTTGGGAAAAGTCTACTTAATAAATTCTTTGTTATTAAATTTGAAAGTTTAAAATTTAGAATCCCAGACAAAGTCTGATTAGAATGAGGATTAGAGATTTATTGTCCTCCATCAAGGCTTTGTAATATGATATTTGATAGGTAAGTGTAGTGAATTGAAATAAAGGGAAGAGCGGATTTTACTGAGCCCAAAGCCGTGAGAGAACAAGAGAGATCCTAAGAACTAGATTAGTTTCTCAAGATTAGCATCGCTGTCCATTTATTAATAGCCCAGTGAGTCTGATACAATACTATCGTATTAATAATTTTTTGATATCACTTGTGAGGAAGTTTAAATGTGTCTTAAGCGCTGTATTTTCTCATGATATTGCTTGGGGGTTAAATATGGCACTCCAAGTCCGATAAAGGAACCTTGGTCATTATCTGCTTCCAACTTATCTAGAGAGCATGAAATATTTGGACTTAGCGTTTTCAAGCATTTATTAAGAGATCTCAGTTGAGAGCTGACAAGGAAGGTAGTTTGTTAAGATTCACTTTCTTCACCTAAAAATTGCTGTATGGAGGGCCTCACCATAACTGCCTAATTTAAGGAATTTATGGGTACCCAAGCTTCGAATCTTTATAATTTATTTCCATAGGGTTATTAATTCCTCTTGAACTCTGAAATTCTTACTTGAGGATTTTGAAATTCACTGTAGACACCAACAAATGGAAGAGTTATTATCTAATTTTAAAACTACTTTTCCAAATTAAATTTCGAATTCAATATGCTGATATTCTGCACATCTTAAATTTATTTATTAAAGTAATTAATCGTAAGCTTAGATAAAAGTAAGGTCATACGTCTATTCCAAAGGTATTAGAGCTTAATTTGAATTTTTAATTTCACAACTATTATAATGAATTCGCCTCAAAATAGAATTCTATAATTTAAATTATAATTTCCGCAGCATTTTAATCATTCACAAAGGAGTATAAATTATATTTAGGATAGAAAATGAAATTCTATAAACTTCAAAATAAAATATATTGATTATCTAGACCATTTCACATGCACTGTTTTTTTATTTCTTTATAATTACCTATAATAAAGCTTACTTTTAATTTAAAAAAAAATTAGATAAATAACTTGTATCAAATTTAAAATTCTCCTTTATTTAAGTAGACATCCAGTAATATCAATCGTAATGTGAGTGAAGCTATTATTAAAATGAAAAGCAGAACCCTGATAGTTAGAAAATGTACAATTTTAAATCAGTATATCCGCATTATCCTCCTCCAACTGGAGAGAGCTTTCTGCAAATATTGTATTCTTTACTTTATTTTAGTATAAACATTAATAAATTCAGATATTTAATTTACACACTAAGCAAAGTTTATAATAAAAAAATAATCATAAATATGAATTAAAGCATCATAAATATTTTTAATTTTTAAAAATAAAAGTAGTTCCATAAATATTTTCAGATGGCTGATATTATACTCCCAGAATCAGTAGCATAGCTATTTGAAATAACTGAATTTTAAAATGTTGTATTTCCTGGATTTTATAAATACATAATACCTCCATATTAAGCTCCATTGCTAAGAAACTATTAAAAAAAATTTACTCATTAAACTATGAAGAATTGATTAGAAGGCTAGATTAGCAAGCAAATATTGCTCCTCCATTAGTTCCAAAATTATTTTCAAAGATGCTGTTTTGGATATCTAAGCTCGAATTAAAAATTCTAAAGACTCCTCCACTTCGACTTGAACAGTTGACAAACTTAGAATCCTTAACAAATATTTGTATCGCGTTATGAATTTCAAAAAGAGGCACAGTCTCCGAGATTGATGCATTATTTTGAGTACTAAATTGCTATGAGACACCAGATTTTGAGCATAAAAAAGTTGAGTTCTCAATGTGTAAATGATAATTAGTTTGGTTTGAGAATATGAGAGAAGTATTTGCAAGCAGAAGTGGCTCTAAATAATTATCATCGTAAATCTAATTATTAGCAAAATACTTTAACAATTGAATTAGTCAAATGTTTATTTATAATAAATAATATTTAAAAATAAAATGATACACTTCATTATAGAGACTATTATCATCTTAGAGACAATAGATGCTTATAATTTAAAGAATTTCAAAAATGTATTTAAAATTTGTAATTGAACTAATTATTGCAATAATTATTGTTTCTTCAAAACTCTCTGTATTGGTTGCTTTAAATTATAATTACTAAATAAATAATTAAACATAGCTTAAGCCTGAAAAACAAGATTTTTAACTAATATATAAATAAAAAATTGAAAAAATATTTCCCTGTATAAAATTTGGAGTTCTAATTATATTTTATTTGGGTGGTATAAAAAATAAAGATTATTTAGCATTATATGCAGATCAAAACTAATTTGTAAAAAAATCTAAATAATTTGATAAAAAATATTATCTCCGATTAAATACCTAAATCATTTGTACTTTTATATATTCTTTATTTATTTACAAAAACCTAATCTCCATCAATTTCACGAGGTATATAAATATATACTTTCAATGAAGAAATTTTTAATTACTTTTTAACTTAATTTTATTATTGCTACGATGAAGAAAACGAAGGCTATGACCAACATGGTGCCATTTATATTTTTGAAGAGTTTCCAGTTTATAAAGAATTTTGATAGATAAAGTCCGTGACTATTCCTCATATTAATAATTTATACTTCCTTGTAAAATTTTGGATTAATTTTTTCTAATTTTTTTTATTCTTAGAGTTCAATAATTCAATCATAGATTATGTATGATTTAAACTAATTGCATCAGAATTAAACATTTTATGAGTCATTTAATAAAATTATTGAAAATTTTTTTGAATAACATAAAGAAATGCTATTTATGAGTTAACTTAAAGAATAAAGTTTAAGCCATAAATTTTTAAGAACTCTAAGGAAGTGAATATTAAAGGAATATATTATGGAGGAAAAATACTAATATTTACAAATCAATTTCTTACTCTTGATTGATTTTTCAAATAAATTTTTGACTTAATAAATTAGTCCACAATTTAAATAACTTTTAAGATATTAAAATAAGATAATAGATAAGGAAGGAGAAAGATGAACCAATATTATAGGAAACTTCTCCTAAGCAATTAAATTACCTTATCGAAATAAGAAAATCTAATTTTTCTTATTTATGGTGAAATAAATAAAAGTTTAGTTGTTTTTAGATAGATAATTTAATATCACGCTCCCTTTCTATAATATCTTGTATTAATTAACTCTAGTCTTTATTTTAATTTCTATAAAGATACCTAATTAGTATTATATGATGATGACATGAAATTAAAGTTTAAATTAAAATTAAGCTGCTCAGATTTAAGGTAAGTTCATGGTTGATATAAAGATTATTGTCAATACATCTTTATAGATTCTTTCTAGCTCACATATAGTTCTTTTGAAGCTAATTATTGGATTAGAACTCGGAGAGATTTAACTCACATCATGTCTTCTCTAAAGATTTATTTTCTGTCTTGTTCTGCTTTATACTTAATCATTCCAAGATTATATTCCCATCACCTCTAGATATAGCTACTTTTGCAGATAGGAATTTGACTAAGTTGAGTTTTCCTACAAAAAAATATTAATGGAAATAATTAAATTTACATGAGCTTGCTACTAAAGCAAAAATTTGAAGGCATTTTAGAGTTGATACCTGTCTGGTTATTTGTGAGGTTCAAGGCTTCCATCGAAAGAAAGAGCTTACTCAAATGTCGTTCTCTCACGCACCTCTTGAAGAATCTTAAACCACAGTTTTTTGAACTGTTGAAAAAGCCTCTTTTACTATTCTATTTGAGTAGATTGAAATTCAGCGTCATCTTTATCCTTGTTTAATTTTAATCTAGCTGCTTCTTAATATATCTTTAACTAATTATTCATTTCATTAAATCTTTTCCTGAATTCATATGACTCTCTTTCTCTAAAAGCTTAAATAAACTCGTTTATTTATTGACTCTACTGTTCATCTTATCTAAGTTGAAGTCCACCCTGCTAATTTTATGAATTCATGAAACTCTAATAAATTATATTTTAATTTTAAAATCAGAAAATTTTTTACATCTCCTCAAATATTTAAATTTCAGTTAATTTGAGCTTATCATTTCTAAACTGAGAATCTAAATATTTTATTTTATATTTTAGAGACAAAATTACCCCTAAGTGAGGGTTTTAATAATGAAATTCAATATAAAAATTTATTTTACTATTGAGGAGAGGGCTCGCACCGAATTCATATATTTTGCTTTCTCATTTTAAATATGGTAGCAAGCTATAAGAAAAAGTTGAATGTAGATCTGTAAAGAATATTTGCTTTTTTACTTTTATATACTTCATATAATAAGAAGCAAATAAGAGTCAATGATCATGACATCGGTGACAATTTGAAAATTAAAAAACTAAATGCCAGTTGATTATCAAAGCTACATTTGAAATAATTTCTCCAAACTCAAAGTCTCTCAAAAGCAAATTCAATATGATCTCTGGGTGATGTGGAAACTCAAACTCAAAGACAAGAAAAAGCCTAAATCTAAATCGCTTGCTCTAAACTCTCGCCACTGTTTGAGGGCTAGTCATTCTGAGGGTGTTGCTGCTTTTTCTCTTCAAACTGCATCTTACTTTGTTCAAGTCGGAAATTCAAAGCCACAAAATATGATAATATAAAAAAATTAAAATTATTTAAGAATGAATAGAAAAATACTTAACTCACTATGTTGAGTTTTCTGTCTTGATCAATAAAAAATTCACAGATATCAAACTCCTTGAGTAATCGGTACTGTAATTTGTTTGAAATGTAATCTTTGAGCCACCAAGAGATAGCTCAAGGAATTTTTATATCTTCTACGAGTTGGTAAATGATGAGACAATTCCATCCCTGAAATACTTGGATGTATATAGTAAGATCTGCAATAAAAGGGGTCAATTGTTAATAGAAGGTAATCATTTTTTTAATGATTCTCAAACACTCCACTCTTGGAATAAAACTTACAATCATAGACATCCTAAATAATGAACTTGTTAAAATTTGTAAATTTAAAACCTCAAGAAATAGTTATTTATAGAATATTCATATCATTAATATGCATTTACAGATCTGTTCAACAAATTTATCTTGGGGTTTTACGAAAAGATGATTGAGATAATCAATATTATAAAACTTATTGACTCTTAAATAGACGACAGAATAATATTTATTTGAAAGAATTATTTCATTTCTATTTTATAGTCAAATAGAGCGAGCTTTATAAGAGCTGCCAATAATCTGATATTAACATTATCTTTATTGTGATCATTGATTAGGTATCTGATTGCACAAGGATGAGACAAATAATGCCAATATGTGAGGATAGCTCTTGAAATTTATCGGCGAAAAAAATAGATCTCGTGTAATTTATTTATAAACTGCCCCTTTAGTCATCTATCACAATCAATACTTTAATTTTTCGCTATAAAGCAAATTTTTTTTAAATTCAAATTTTTAACTTCTACATTTTTTCAACTTGAAATTGAAAAATATAAACTCTATCTCGCTATATTATATACTTTTAATATCTATATAGCATAATTATATTTCACCCTTAATGATATGAAGTCTGAACTTTAAGAACGAAGTCGCCCAAGAATTCCATTAGATTCCTTGCTCCTAATATTTTATAGGGAAATCCTTAAAATCAGGCGATTGGTTGAAAGGAGAAAAAATTAGAAAAACTCTTTCCATTTTTTACGAGGAATGGCATCATGGCTGAAACACAACAAAAAGACGTAATAGCTATTTTGTTTTGAATTATAATTATTAGCCTAAAGAGATCTCTTTCTTTTTTCAGATTTAATGATTTCATTGGAATGACTAAGAATAGAAGTATTATACTAGAGAATCTAAAAGAAAATCGTGAGAGGTTATTCTTAGAAATACATTTGATTGAGCTCTTTGACTAGATATTCCTAATATCTTACGTTTTAAATTTGCTTAATTTGTTAATTTAAATGTCTGCCTTAACGACCTCCACTACATCAAGAACAAGGAGATGGAGAGAACAAACAAACTCAACACTACAACCCTAAAACTTAACTTTTTCAAAGCCAAGATCCAAGACAAGGAAGGTAACACTCACTACAATTAGGCACGCTTCTACGATGGCAACTAAAACATTTGAGCTAAAGAATTCAAGTAATGAACACTTTTGGCACTTTCGTAATCAGAAACATCTTCAATAAGAACAAAAAACCCAGAGTTAATATAATATTCAGAAGGAGTCTACACTCAACTGCTAACTCAAAGGACCTAAGGATGGCATTCAAACATACTACTCACAACCTTGGCCTAAAGTGAGGGTCTTCACGGAGATTTGCATACCGCCTTCTCCAACCATTAATAAATAATTCAAGCTATATTTAATCAGCCAATTATTATATATCACTTTTTAAAGACCTGCTCATTCTTGATCTTAGTTTTCATTACCCTCGATCACGCATTAAATTCTTAAGTATATTATATTTTCTAATGAGATTATTTAAATTTATTTATTAATTCTTAATATTCATATGAATTCTTTCTTAATTTTGAATTGTTTTCAATTTTTTTTTCTCAATTTAATGATGTTGTATTAATTTTATTTGTCTCGAAGTTGTAATTTTTCTGTATTATTTTAAGTAAATTATCTGAATTAATTTATCAACTCTATGGCTAATAATGAATAAGCATATTTAATTTCTTCAATATACTCATTTTATAGAAATTTGATTCTCAACATCTAGAACTGCCTAACTTGATAAAGCCTGCGATCTCAGCATCCTCAAACTCTTTGGCTTCCTAAATAGATCTTCTCCTCTTGAATTCTTCATATCTTTCCAAAAGGTTTGGAACTCTTGATGATGAGTTGAGATTGAATTCCCTTGTTCAAAGGACTGCGAACTTCTCTCTCTTGAAGATCTGAAGGGTGCTGAAGTCCCTCTTACTGATTTAATAAATTGATTAAAATAAAATAATTAAAGAATTCTATATCCTCAAATATAAAACATAAATTTACTTCTGCTCCTCCACAGCTATGAACTGAGAATCTGCAAAATCTTGCTCGCTAAAATAAGTTTATCTCATTGAAGTAAAGTAAATATTTTAGTATTAATCTTACTTCACAAAGTCTTCTGGCTCCTCTTCTTGGTGATGTTACTGCAAGTTATTAGATCGCTCCATTTCAAAGTAGACACAAGTCACAAATTTAAAGCTGAAAAAGTTGTTGAAGTTGGTTGATGGTTGGAATAGTCTGCCAAATCAAAGTTAGTTAATTTATTAATTATTATGATCAGAATTAATGTAATTCTAATTATATTAAATAAAAATATCAAACCAAAAAATAAATTGACTATTTATTTTATTTTGTTACATATGATAATAGTACGGTTTCTTATCTAGTACTTTTAAGTGCTGAGATTTGAAATTGATTATTAATTCCATTCCTAAAATTTTACTTTACTTTATTTTATTTTGCATCTTTCTTCAGAAAAATACTTTTAATTTTCTTTTTAAAAAGCAAATTTATTTTTCCACTTATTTATAAAACTCTTTAAATTTATAAAAAATAATGAGTCTTAAAAGCATTAAAGAATAAATATCCTGAGATCAAGACAAAGATATTAAATTTCCCATAGGTGGCAAAATCTTATCGATATGTTTTGATATTATGATTCCCTTTTAATTTCAAAAAAGGTTCTCAATTTATTGCTATCAGCCAATAATGAATTTAAATATTGATTTAAAAATATTTTATATTGAAATCATGACAAAAATACATCTTAAGTAATCTATTCATATTTATATTAAAAAACTTAATGAATTTGTTAAATGACTATTAATTTTTTATATAAAAATTTAAGCTGAACTATTAATTACCTACAATATGAATTCTATTTATTTGCTCTTGTTAAAAAATGAAATAAAGTTAATGAATTTGAATGAATTAGCAGTAATCCCATAGGGTATATTAAGAATACATGCGAAACAAGAATAAGATGAGAAAACTTGTCTGTTCATGGCGTTTTAGTAGTGGTGACAAACCAAGTACTTCAGAAAGGAGAATTCCAGAGGACTTAGCATATTAGCACATCTCGTTAGTATTTACTCTAAGTCCTCACTTTGGATTGAAAACTCTACTCCAAAAATATCTATTACTGTCAATTTTTATGAGAGCTGGGAAAATTTAATTAGGCCTCTCTGTAAATCAGAGACACCTAAAAGATGCCAAATCAGTACCAAACAGCTAAAATTTACCTCTCATACTGAATTCAGTTTGTGATTTTGACCTTAATCATTACTTCATGTGTGTCTAATATCCGAAAAGAGTGGATCATTAATCCAGGGTAATGGGGAATATAATTTAGAGAGTAATGCTTTTCTCGCACTTTTCAATGTTATAAACTACTATATAATTCTTAATTTTTATTACTCTCATGATAGCAATATATACTCATGTTTAGTAAATAATATGAATAATAAATTAAGACGAAATAGAATCATGAATCAATTTTGCTATATGCTATTCCTTATTACATTATTCAAAGTCAAATTTAAAAATTATTCTTTAGTTTGCCTTTAAACATTTCTCAATATTTCTTTTTCTTCGTAAACTCACTATTCAAGCTTTTTTACTAAATTCACTTTTTATTTCACATTTATTATTGGATATATGATGTAAGCTGAGCACGTTTCAGATTTCTCAAAGCTATATAGTATTTTGTAATGTCTTTTTAAAATTCCAAGCTTCTATTTCGAATTTCCTTTCTTTCTTGAATTAAATCGATATTGGTTTATCGTATGAAGCTATGTAATAGATGCCAAGTGATAGCTTTCTAATAAAAGCCTGTTTATTAGCAAATTAAGTAAAAGCTTTTAAAGATAGGAACACCCCAAATGAGCGAACTGAATTTGTATAGTGAATTACGCAAGACTAATTCTGAAGAAACACTATTCTATTGGTTGACTTAATAAGCATGTAATCTCCACTATTACTACCAATTTAAAAGAAGCCAGCAATCTAGAATATAGTCAAAATAATTTAATTTAACATTTATCACGATTTATCACGATTTATTTTTTTAATCATTTTATTATAGCATATAAATACACTATGATTAAGCAATAAGGAATCTATCTATTTATTTAAAATATAAATAATAATCCTTTCCTCAATCCGAAATGTTTTGTGTGAATTAAAACTAAAAGACTTATGATTAAGTTGATATAATTAATTTGTGTGGGGGAGAATGCTTGCACTTGCATAAGTATCATTTAAAATAAATTAATTCTCACCTATATATGGGTTGAAAATAAAATGTTAGATAAACCATAATTATGATTTAATTTTTTATATTTAAATAGCTTCTTTCTGGAAGGAGATGATAAAATGTTGAAGAAGGCCTTAACTTGATTGAGAGCACGCTTATAACTAAAGTACATATCATAAATTCAAAAGAAGCCATTTGGAAGACATACTTCTACCTTCGTTTAAGGTTTTATCATAGAAGAATTACAGTTGGAAGAGCTCAATCACTTCTAACCAATCCTTAAGCAATGTTGCAATTTTAAATCTTTTTCTATGGTTTATTTAAAAGATAAGCAATCAAGAATATTAAAGTTAAAATATCTTAAATTTATAAATTACAAATTTTAATGTATGGAGAAGTAATAAACAATTTGATTTAATTAGACTTGGCCTGCATACTCCAAGTTATTAACTTTCCCTTTTTAATCGAATGCGATATTGAAAGCAAGCCTTTACGACCTTATCGTTGCTTTTGTAAAACCTTAAAGCTAAATGAATGCCGAGTGAAGTAGAATTTCATATTGAGCTACTATTTATTTGGAATCGCTAAAGACATCGATTTGACAAATATCTGCACGAATTCCTGTAATGATATGAGGTTAAAAGAATGCCAAATAACTTACAGATTAAGGGATGTAGCTCTTTTCAGTTCAATGCAAGTAGAATTCGAAGTAAAGCATGTCAATTCATTTGAAATATTACAAAAGCTTGGCAACATGTTAGCATTATCTATAAGTGCTCCATTATTTTGAATACATTGCCTGGATAGAAAGGTAAAGCATGTCTATTTCATTTATAATCATATTTTATTTTATGAGTTGCATTCAGTGACTATCCTTATAACTTTAATTGCCTCAACAAGTTTACAAGCGACATCCATCATAATGACTTACACTAACTCAAACAAGAATTAATTACTATAGTTTACATATTCGCTGAAATAAACTGAAATAGAGATAATTAACAAGAGGACGGAAGAAGGAGCGAGAGATTATTGAGGAAGTTTA
>JAJKFJ010025044.1:0-10593 GCA_027382625.1 Tetmemena sp. SeJ-2015 | reverse complement strand
CTTCACTGATCTGAAAGATGCATTCTCCCTCTCCGATAGATGGAGAGTCAAAGATCTTACAGACCCTCTACTCTCCCTTGCCCTTTCTGAGATAAAGTCTCGTAGTGGAGGCGTGGGCAAGGATGTTCCCTCCAATTGGCTTCTTTGGGTCAACTGCATAGGTCATTCCTGCTCCAGGGTCAGCCATGACTTAGTTAGTCATGAAGACAGCGATGTTGAACTGCTCGGAGATCTTCTGGAGCTTGTTGAGGACCTTCCCAAGTACTTGCTGTCTCTCAGAAAGTTCTCCTCTTCCAGAGTAGTCCACTCTGAAAGGCGCCATGATTGAGTCGACAATCATCAGTGAGTACTGATCCTCGATCATTGCTCCTGCAGCTTGGATGATCAGAGTAATCATAGAGTCAACTGTGAATGCTCTTCCTACCATGATGTTCCCTAGCACCTCTTCAGGATCTATTTTAACAATACATGAATTTATTTGATGAATCAAGTTGGAACCGCTTGGCGATCTGCTTGATGCGCTCAGGGCGACTATAAAAGAGTGAGACACAGTATTAATGTGGCCAGTCTCAAGGAACTTGCCTCAGTAAGCTTTACAATTTCAAATTGGGAAGATTAAGTTTGCAGAAGAGCAAGCATTGGATCTTTTAATAAATTTAGTTTAGTCTCTAGCTTGACATTGAACTCTAGCAGGGACTCTCATCAACCCAACCATCAATTATAAATAGGACTTACAAAGTATTCTCAGTGTCGATGTAGAGAACTTTACCCTCACCACCTCCTTAAGAGCGAGGGAGCTGAGCAGTGACACACAAGGTGTGAGAGAGCTGAGTCTTGCCAGTTCTGAATTCTCCAAAAGCCTCAGTCAAACTTTGACTCTCGATGCCACCCTCTACATATCAAGTTCAATGAATATGATCTTTTGGAGATTGAGAATAGAGTATGTTACAACTTTTGGATATGAAATTGATCAAGTTTCGATTAAGACTTACAAAGCAGAGAATCAAACTGAGATGATCCTGTGGAGATTTTCTTGATCTTCTTTCTCTTCTCGAGAATGGCCATGCCGTTGACATATCCCATGCTCTCTATCTTGTTTGCAGCTTCATAGATCTTCTCCGCCTTCTGCTCTGTGATGCCCTTGATGTTCAGCATCTCCTTCTTAGTGCTATACATCCATTTAGCTTAAGCTAGAGAGTCTTACCACATGAGAACCGCAAGAACTGTGCAGAGACCACCTTACTTGAGCTTCTGAATATCTGCGCTGTTGATACCCATCGTCTCTAGTTTGTCGATTTGGTTGTAGCAAGGAGTGCTGTCCATGTCGTCATCTAGGTGATCACTTGACTGAGTGTTAAGTTCTTCTTGAACAACTTCCTTCTGTTGCTACTTTTTTGCTTACTTCATTGAAAGCGAGAGTCGAAGGTAGAAATGGAAAAGTGTGAGTTTTTAAATTGATTATAAATTTCACTCTCATTAGAGTTTATATAGTGGAAGTAAGGTTGATTATTAATGGATAGATTGGTGGAAGTTTACAGTTTCTTAATTAAGCTAAATATAGGTAAGTATTCATAGTGACTGTTCAAAATTAATTAGAGTCTTTCTTAATTAAGCAGCCTCGTACAAGAGAATAGAGTCTTCTAATTGTCTCTGCTTCTTGCGATTCTATGCTGAGTTTATATTGGGACTATGAGCTATCTGAAGCACATGTCATCATCATTATCATTCGAAAAAGAATAAAAGAAATGGATCGCTGAAGTCAATGCCTCTTTGAATATCACGAAAGATATCCTCATCATCGTCGAAGGAAGAGAACTTTTCAGACTCTGACTCCTCCTTGCAGCAGCAAGTCTTTTAGCTGCTAGTAGAGCATAATTTCTCGCTATTAGAGTCGCTTTTATGTAAACCTTAGACATTTTCCATATTGGTTCCTTGCTCTAAATAAGAAGAACAAAAAATATTTTTGTCCTTGCTTAGAGAGCTGTGATTAAGGCAATCTAAACGGAAGTATGGGCTTATCATTTCCTGACATTGAAAAATTCAAGCCAAGTGACAAGTAAAGTTATTTGATGCTTTCATCTTCTTTCAAAGGATAAATATCCTTTTCTTCGTCGTTGCTGAAGAGATTCATATCTCCCCATCCCTTGAAATTTGAATCGCCATCGCTTTTTAAACTATCTCCATTTGAATTAGTAATCTAGGTTGAAACCTCTGAGATTTATGGAAGCTTTGATTTTATATTAAAAATAGACAATACTACTCAATAAGAATTTTTATAAATTCATAGTTCTCAAATCGAAGGTCATTCATTTAGGAAGCTTTAAAGTTTTAGGACTAATACTCTCTTTGGGGTTTGACATTTTCACTCCAAATTAATTGCTAGTCTCTCTAATTTAGCTCTTTCGGCTGGTTTTGGAGTTAGTTTTGCCTACTCTACTCTTATCTATTAGAAGATGGCAATTCTTGATCCTTCTCATCGAATACATGCTCACTAAATGAGTGAGTAATTATCTAGGCAAGATCAGACACAGATAGAGCTGATTTCTTTTAGTGTTATTGTGAGAAACTCCGCATTATAATTCAAACTTATTTTTAAAACTGGACTTCTAGGTATTCGAATTTGTGTAGAGCTGAGATTTGAATTTCTCAAGTAAGTCTTGAACGTTGAGCTCTCTAAAAATATCCACTTGCTCGCTCTAAACTTATCTAATTTAAATCTTTTCAGGGAATTGATATAACTTGACAGCTAAGTGCCTCATCTACTCTTGATACTAAATATATTTTTAATAAGATTTGGGGCATTCGAAAGTAGTTTTCCTCTTTGAGAGATAATCCTTAGAGGAGAAGTCGATGGAGAGGAGTTTCTCATCGTCTGAGCAGATTTGGCTGAGCAAAGATGGCGTCAACATTTGATGGTTTTCCAAATTTGAATTTGATCTGTTCTTTCCCCCACATTACTTTAGAGCAACCTTATCTTATTAATCATTATTTATTTATTGACATGTATGTATTGGTCAAAATTTAAACAAAATCAAATTAAGGCTTCTTTTTAAAAATTACAAAAGATTCCTTCTAAAGTCTAGTCTCTTAAAAAGTCATAAACTTTAATAAAATCAAGAGAGCTATCACAAATTCAGTTTTTCAAATATCGCAATCAATTAAACTATCTTTGTTGATTAAATTTATTTTAAAATGAGGCTATTTAGATACAGAGATGTCTAATTTTATTTTTATTAGGTAAATATTATATCCTAGATGTATAAAAATAAAGAAGATAATATTTTTCCCCATAATTTGAGATGATGTATTTTAAACAATTTTAAACTTATACCTCTTGTATTTCAAAATTAAAATATATTTTTTTGTCTGATCAATATAAATAGGATAAATGTGATTTATCTATTTTATAACATTTTTAATAAATTTATTTGATGATAAACTAGTTTATAAAATCTTTGTAGAGTGAGTAGGTTGATAGTGCCTCTCTTCTCCAGATTTGAGCGTATGACTCGTAGATTTACTCCTGCTCTTACACATATGTTGGTCCAACCAAACTGGATTTTCTCATCTCACCACTCAAACCGCAAATATTTAACATATACTCAATTATAAATGGAGTTAGAATGAGAATTTGAAATTGCATCAGAGTAGGAGAGAGGTGGCGAGACCTCACTCAGCACCTTCCTAGCGATATTTATGTTATGATCAAACGTAAAAATAATTCTTTTAATAAGATGGTCTGATTTGTGATATCCCCAAGGACATAGCTCTCTATCAAAGGGAATCAGAAGGGTTCACACCATTAATATTTTTGCTTTTTCAAATTCCATACCTTCAAAGGATTATTACAAATGGATTTATTATATTCCATTCTTATTTGTGTTAAGGAATAGTCGCAAGGAGTAGATAAAATAGTGGAAAATCCAAAAGTTCCAGTTTAAAAGACTTAGCTCATCTCGATTAATTTCCTGTGCGCTTTAACGACAATATAAATTATTAATTTAAATTTGTAAATGTTTATGCACAGCCGACTCACTCGCATCTAACTCGCAACAACTAAACTAGCTCAACAACTTTGTATTTGTATTAAAATTATTCGCATTTGAATAAATTTAACTTATATAATTAAGGAATTAGAAATCAATTATACAATTTTGTATTTCTAAATTATAGTATAGATTGCTATTTTTTGATTTTTTTTTGGAATGAAATTAACGAAATAACAGAATTAGAGAACTATAAAACCATGTAGAAATTAATTCATGAGACGTCTTTAGGTCAATAAAACTTAATTTTGAGGAGAAAAGTTACAGTGCTGATTATATTTTCTTAAATATTAAGTTGAATTTGTCCTAAATTAATAATACCGATTCTAATAAATGGTTGTGTATCAGATTGAAAATAAGAATCTGATAATTAGAATAATGCATGGATGGATTTCTATTCTTGTTAGGTATTGACGCAATATGTTTAATAAGACATATAATTTATTTATATGTACAGAAGATTGAGTAGCGATGATATGGAAAGTATTTTAAATATGAAGATAAAAGATTTGGGTTTAGAGAAGTTTATTAGGCACTAATTAGGCTCATGATAGAGTACTCATTGCTGTTTATAAGAGTGGATTTAATACGTGCCAGCTCAGCTGCTACTTGTAGTAGAGTTTCAGTGGTGGCCGTGGTGATCGTGGTGGTGATCATCGTGATGATGAGTGTCGTGGTGTCCATGGAATCCGTCATTAAAAGAATCACATATAATGAGTCATGGTGTTTGTTAGCAACGCCAACGATTCTGACTCCGTAGATGATAGACCAGATCCAGCCGATGAGGAATAGAGGAGTGAGGAAGAACTGCAAAATACCGAAAAGAAGTCCTGGGAAGATCTTGTGGCCGGAGACACTGTTGATGATGGTACCGAGACCTGGGATGAAGATGTTGACTACGAGGCAGATGGTTGCCATTCCTGGGGTAGTCACGTTGATAGAGTGTTCGTCGCCGCACATATTATCTTATTGAATGCTAAAATATACAATTATAAACTTATTTCCTAAGATATTTATTTATTCGACTCCCAAAATGAAACTATTCACACTTATCATCAATGGCTGTCTTTTGCATATGACAGATTCGCATTATATAAATTTTAGCATAATAAAGAAGTCTAATGAACTCACACTCTAAGTAGAATTAAAGGTAAGAAAATAAATATATCAAGTTTTCTGCTCCTTATAATCCTAACTTCAGTCAGCCCATCATTTTCTAATCTTGAAGATTGTTTTTCACTTAAGCTTGGTCTATTATACTGCCAGCTGACATAGGTTTGCGAGGAAGCCGTGGAGCTACAGATGAGAGTTATTGCCCTCGAGAGTGCGCATCTTTATTAAAGAGGCCTCTTTCAAGTAGTTGAGTCGCATCTCCTCGGATCTAATCTCATTCAGAGTTTGCATCAGCTTAGTAAGAGTGTTTATGATATCTATCAAGTTGTAGCCCTACAGGAAGACTTAGTCGATCAAAGCACAAGCCTCAGTGAATCGAGCTGCGAGACAGGCTTTGAGGACGTTTGACATGAGATCGGGATGAGGCTAATCACACACTTTGAAAACGTTCTCCTTATTGACAACTGGGAAACCTGCTTGAGTGGCTTGAAGATTATTCAGTGCATATCTCATATCTCCCTCGGCTGTGAAGACCAGAGCTTCCATTCCGTCTGGAGTGCAGTCAATTGCCTCCTTCTCTATCACAATCTGTAGTCTCTCAACTACTTCTTCGTCGCTAAGCTTGGTGAATCTGACTATGGCGCATCGAGATTGGATGGGCTCGATGATCTTTGAGCTGTCATTGCAAGCGATAGCGAAACGAGTGGTGCTTGAATACTCGGTCATGATCATTCTCAGAGCTTGTTGAGCGCTCTCAGTCATAGCATCTCCTTCGTCCAAAATAATGAGCTTGTGCATGCCGGGAGGCACAGTAACCTTCTGATGAGCAAAACCCTTAATCTTGTCTCTCACCACATCAATTCCTCTGTCGTCTGAAGCATTTAACTCAAGCACTCCAGTCTTCACATACTCTTGAAGCATCTATCTCGCCATACACATCACACTAGAAGTCTTTCCAGTTCCTGGAGGTCCCTAGAAATAAGTTAGAGCTCAGGTTCGTTTTTAAAGATTAAAGGTTGGATGTTATTATTGATACTTACAACAAGAATCAGATTGGGCATGTTTCCAAACTTTACGATGGCCTTGAGCTGGTCAATTGCAAATCTGTTACCTATAATATAGCTAAGCATGAGTGTTTGAAATATAAAGGGTTTATAACTTACCTACGACATCATCAAGAGTAACAGGTCTGTACTTTTCCACAAAAGGTCTTTCAAATTAATCTACCATGTTCTCCTTTACTAAATTTGCGCAATATTTTAATTATTTAATTTCGCAAAATTACTCAGCCCATTTTCTCTTCGAAATACCTGAAGATTCATTTGATTGGATCTATCTTATGAACTACTATATTTAAAGAAATGAAAGTGAAAATGATAAATCTAGATATGTGGGACCAGTTTTGGAATTGCTGCTTGCTGTGTGATTGTATTTGACTTTCTCTATCATATTTTGTGTACTTATAAGTTTGTTATGAATTACAAACCAATTGTAGTTTTCATGTTCAGTGGTGGCCGTGGTGGTGATGCTTGTGGCTGCCGCTTGCTTGCAAAATCTTGATTCCGTAGATGATGGACCAGATCCAGCCAATGAGCAGCACAGTCAGGAAGAACTGAAGGAGGCCATAGATGAAACCAGCGCAGCATTTTTCTCCGAAGCAGGCGTTGATCATGGTTCCCGAGCCTGGAATGAAAATGTTGAGGATGAGGCAAATCAGAGCCATGCAAGTGTTGGTGGGGTTGATTGATTCTTCGGGACAGCACATACTCGTTCAATAGGTTGCTCTGATTGTTATTAATAATTTTATTAATTATATCTGCTTATAATTAAAGGATATTTATCGAGATGATACTATAAACTTGCTCCTATCACTCTTTTGAGTGGCAGATTTCAAACTAGAACAGAAAAGTAGGCTATGAAACATGATAGATGAGAGATTTAAATATAATCATACCAAAGTTAATTAAGAAATTAGGATCCCACAAATAAACATCTCAGCTCATTGATTTCACACAGCTTACTGAAATTCAGCCTCATCTTGATCGTTTTGTAAACTGTCGAGGATCTGCAATTTGTACTTGCCAAATAGAATATTGTCTATGATTTTGCAGACATTCTCTGTTAGCACTTTACAAAGGTCCATCTCCACAAATTGCTCAGGGTACTTGTTCCCAAGCCACGCATATACGTCCAACACTATAGAATATTGTCATCATCATTAGAGTTAATAGAACAGTCACTATTAGTATTGATGTGTGACTTTAGTAAGGTGTAAAAAATTACTTACAATTGTGAACATCCTCTAGGAATTTAAGGTCATCCTCCCCATAGCTCTCTTTATTAAAAGCTTCGTTGGTGATGTTGAAGTCAGCGGGTAGAGTCACACGCCCGAAGGATTTATACTAGCGTGCAAACTCCACAAAGTGGTTTAATTTTTCCTGTTTCGATCTCGCATTCTTAAATATTGTAAAATCAATTTAGATTAATTAATTTGGGGGAGGGACGGAAGTGCACACCCCCCAAATATGAACAAAATGCCAATAAAAGTGTCCATATAGAGTCAAAATCAGCTAAAAATGCAAAAATTTTAAGTTATTCTAGCTTTTAAAATTTCCAAGAGGGTCATTTTAACGAATTTAAGTTTTTATGGTATGATCTATTAATATTATTTATTGAATTTAATATTCATGACTGATTGATGTTATGATTTTTATTCACCGACAATGACTGAGTATCATTTCAACACACTCTATATTGGGCTATTTCTAAAGATGTTATCTGCTCTTTAGTAAGTCCCCAGGGACCTGGATAAATTGAGAACTTATTTAAGCTATTAATTGTTATTTTTTAAAAATGTACCAATATAATAAGATCCTCTAAAGTATGTTATAGAGCTTATCAATGAGTTTGCAGCATTGATTTTATGTAATTGCCGATAAATTAATCTTGGCTATAATATATAAATTGCCAGCTTCTTCTTTAAATAAAATTCAAGTTAAGATTGCAAAATGCTTGATGAAACAACCAAATATTATTAAAAAACAGAATTCCAAATCTAACTAATAAGCATATTAACTCTAGTATTTTTATAAGACTTTAGATTCATGAGTAAAATAGAGTTCAGAAATAATTTTAAGGCCATTTCATAAAATTTTAAATTTTAAATTTTTACCCTCTTGCAATTTTTAAAAGCTAAAATTTCGTAATTTTTTGGCATTTTAGACGATTTTGGACTATATGAACGTTTTTTCATAAATTTTTATCATAAAAAGCGGGGGGGTGTGCACTTCCGTCCCCCCCCCCCCATTAATTTAAAGTATTCCTAGGAATTTTAACTGGGGCGAGTGAGAATATGAACTTTTCCTGTAAGGTAAGCTCATCTACAGCCTCAAGCACATCTGCGAGCACGAACAACTCATCTAAAGAAAAATAAAGCAACAGAGGAATTTAAAACCCAGTAAGATCTAAAAAAAGAAGTGGAAAGTAAGAAGTCGCTTTTTAATTATTTATTGATATAAAATGGAAAAATTAAAAGATTCAATAGCTTATTTTTGTGTGAATTCGCTATTGGATTATTGGAAAGATAAATAATGATGGATTAAATCAGTGATCAAAAGTTTAAATCATTAATAAAGAGTTACAGTATAAAAATATAAGAACCTTAAAACCGAGAGCATTAGATCATCTCAAACTTAGAGGAGATACATGTTTAAATTTAGTTTTATTATGAACTAGGAATAAAAGGAGGATACTCCAAATAAAGTCCAGCAAATTACTGATGCACGAAATTATTTAACTTTAGTAATTTCATTGGTTACTACATAGAAATCTTTCTTCGATTATCTAAAAGAATTAGATAAGAAAGAGAAGGTAAAAACATAAATGCAGTCAATAAATAATTAAATATGAATTTAAGTCTCCTCTAGAATTAATATTAAATTTTTAAAGACTTTATGTTCTTTAATAATTCTAATGAAGAGACCCACTCATCATGAAATCTTCCCTGACTTTTATTTTATTATTGGTTTATATTATATACCTGAGTCTTTGATAAAATAGAAGTCGTTAAGTCTAGCGAGAGATTCAAACCTTTAAATAATTTTGGAAAGAGAAAAGCTCTTCTATTCGCTGAGATAGAGTGCTTCCGCAAACTCCTCAATCATTTCAAAAGGTGGAAACAGACATCCTCTTTAAATATCAGTTTGTCCTTTTGTGAACTTTTTCTGCTTAAATTTCTCAATAGGAATAGCATTCTCAAAGATTGGCTTTTCTGTTTCTTCACTTTCTTACTACAAATAATTTTCTATTTTAATTGGAATGTTTTTAAATATCTAATGACTTCATCATGTCAGAGAATAATTCATTATCATCATAAGTTTATACTTCCTCTTCTTCATTAAGTCTTTCTTGGACAACTTGCTATTAAGCTATAAAGTTTCTGGCTGCTTCTTTTCGCTTTGCGTCAGCTTACTCCTTGCTCTCGCCCACACTCAAACCAATAATTTCTCTTACTATTTGCAAATCACTATCTTTTAAAGCAGATTTAATTATAAAATAAGTGCATTATAACTCTATAACTATAAAGATAAATACTTATTTCTCATCATCGTCAATGATTTATAAATATCTTATTTAAAATAAATGCTCAAGTTTCTTTATTGAAATAATATTTTCCTACATTTAAAGCAGTGACAAAGCCATCATCCTTGAACCTTCCTGCGCGCCCTGCTATTTGCTTCAATTGATGTTCTGATATCGTGGCTTTCCCTTTCTTGCTTATCTTTTCGAGCGACGTGAATATTATCCTCCGGATGTTTACAATAAAACCTTCTTTAAAAATTGCGACTCTCTTTTATAAGTTAAGCCCCATTCCAATCTATAAACTCTCTAAGTAAAAGATAATTTTGCTTACAGCATCGGTAGCCACTAGAAATTGAATACCGTTCATTCTATTGTTGAAAATAAATGCCTGACTTTTCTTAGTCTCTGGGGGTAGTGCGCCATATATTATAGCTGTTGTGTTCATTTCCTCCTAACTTTACTGAACCTTTTATTCTAAGGTTTTCTCCTTTTTCTCGTTCTCCTTATCTTGCTTGTTTCTAAAGAAGCGGTTCAAAGCCATCTTGATTTGGAAAAGATGCTTCCTCGAAAAGGCTATAATGCAGTCGCCTGGCACCATTTCTGCAAAGGAACTTAATTTTTTGCGCTCCACGTATAGTTAGCTCAATCTATCGTATTCGCAAACGTATAACTATAGAATGATATGAGGCAATAGCAAGGAAGAGTTTATGCAGTAATAGACTTTAGATTATCCTTACTTTATCACCTATGTCTGAAATTATTTTATCGACCAGTGCAAGCGCTCTCTCCTCTCCGATAATGTGAATTTCCTTAGCTTGAACTCCGAGAATAGCGTTAGTCCATGCAAATCCTC
>JAJKFJ010025043.1:0-10597 GCA_027382625.1 Tetmemena sp. SeJ-2015 | reverse complement strand
CTTCTGTTTTTCAGCCTCGAAGTTTAATGAGCGAAGAGTAATATTTTTTTTGGCTTGATAGCCAAGGCTAATTGAATGGGGTGTGAGTATTTTTAATTCACTTTTTAGCTTTTCTTAAATCAGTCGCAGGTAGCTCAAATTATAAATAAGTTTTTATTTCTTTGAGCTTTTAAATTCATCATTAATATATTAATCCTCAGGATCTTGAATATCCTCGTTTGAGAGACAGCTAAACGTACTATTCCTAATTATGACCTATATGTCCTAGCTCATACTTTGAAAATAACTCCGATTAGATATATCCTTATCTGAAAAATATGATTGATCTATTACTAAATTCTCAAAAATAATATCCTCTGCTCTGCTCAATTTCACAAACGTTGAGAAAATTACCAAAAGCCCTTTTATAAAGTTCACCATTGATAATTTTTTATGTAAAAGTAATTTAAAATGAAGAATGAAATATATTAGTAAAAAATAGGTTAATATTTAGTTTAAGATACATTATTTTTAATTTATTGATTGATTTTGATTTGAAATTAATTGTAATTATATTAATTTTAATTCTCAATTTTTCAATATATTCAGTCTTATCTTATTTGAGGTTTTACTGTAATTATAATTAATCATTTTCATTATTCTCACTATTAATTATTAAGGGTAATTAATTTCTATTAGAACCTGATTTATTGACTTCCTAGATTAACTCCAATCATTTCAATTGTTCTTTATTTTAAATTTGCTGAACTTAGAGTGTTTTAATTAAAGTTATTTAAAGAAGGATTTTTTTGTCATTTTTAAGTTCAAATAATTTTTCCTCTTCCAATGCTTCCTCTGCTTTTTTACGAAAATATGATATATAAGAGTAAAAATAAAAAAGTTTGAAATATGAAAATGATTGATAGTCTAAAGTGAGTAAAAAATATTTATTGATTTATGCTGATATTTTCAAGATATCATACATTTATATAGAATTGTATTTCTAAAAGATTAACTCTTCCTCATCTATAAAAATTAAAACTTATTTAATCAATAATGTATGAAAGTGAAGTAGAAAACTTCAGATTTTAAAGCAATTTTTTTATAATTATCCTTTAAATAGGGTGATCTGCAGCCTCTCCTCGCTAATTCAGTTTGAATCGCTTTATTAGATTGAATAAACTAAATATGAAATGTTTTCTTCTATAGTTATATATATGATCCACTAAATATATCAATTAAATTTTTTTTTACAACCATCCAAAAATTAAGAACGACAAAAATAAATAAAAGTACCCATGCCTTTTGGTGAACAGAGCCTTACGATTGCTGGAGTTGAACTTGAAAAACTGAGTTTAAGGTAAATTTTGAATAGTTTAGGCACATCATGCTTAATTAAAATCACCAAGGCATGATAAAGTCTTAAATCTGAACTAGATTAAAATAGAGATCTTCAGCTACCTAATGAAGCAAAATAAAAACATAAATGGAATAAAATCTAAAAGATTAAGTCATAAAAATGATGATCAGCACAGAAGTTTTAAATTCCTTATTCTCTATTCCCCATTTAAATTTGAGTTTAATAATTTCTAAATTATATTATATTAATAAAAATTTTATAAGAATCAATCTTTATAGACTTGAGTTTTGACTATCTTTTATTTTCTATTAAATTCTTAAGAATAATAATATTTCCTAAAAAATAAAAAATTCTTAAAATATTACATAATGCGGAATCATCTGTAAAATTTAAAATTGATAGCTTATATTTACTAAAGAATAATTATCAAATTTAGGTTGAAACCTTTTTACACAAATATATGAGAATTTATTTCTTTCCAAAAAATTAAAATTAGCTTTTTGTTGAAAGTTATTTTTATATATATGATTATATCTTTTATCTATTTATCAATTTAAATGTTAAAGTACATATTAAAGTAATAATTTAGAAATTAATTTAGTCTCAAGACACCTTATTTTATTTGCTTATCAAATGTATTTAAATCGTAAGAATAAATCTTAAATTTTAATATTGAATTTCGAAAAATTATCTGCTTAAATTAAATAGAGAAGATTGAAAAAACCTTCATGATATATTTTTGTCTCTTTTCTTTCTGTGGTTGCGTCTAGTCTCAATTGAATTACTTATTCTTGAATTTTATATTTCCTTAGATTAAATTTCGAACTTAAATTTATATTTATTAAAATAAACTATTTTAATATATTCGTTGAAATTAGGAAGATTTTTAAAATTATTAATTTAATTATTAAATTATATAATCAGGTAGTTAATTTTTTTAATAAATAAATTAACTAATCTGGCTAATAAAAGCCAAATTATATGGCTTGGGGAATCTTAACTTCCTATCCATTTGTTGATTACTCCAATCTTAAATTAAATAAAATAATATATAAATTTAATGAAACCTATTTTATGCCTATTTAACTTTCTTGAGCAGTTTTTCGATAGCCGTTCTATTGAATCTGTCTCTAAGTTCGTCTATATTTTATTGGCTCATCATAATTATTCTATCCTTATATATTTATGACAATTTCTAAACGAGTTTATAGAATTCCTGTTTGTGAATTTCATAAATCTGCTGTTCCATAAGAGTAGAGCGCCTTAGCTCCCAAGACATTTAGTTCATGCTCGAATTTTAAAAAGAGCAGTCGAATTTACTTATCCACAAATACGATCTTTTAAACTCCTAAGTCTATAAATATATTAGGATATATTTTTAAATAAATTCAATAAGTCTTAGTCAAGTTCATTACATGCTTCCAAAAATTATAAAACCAGTATCCAAAATAAGAAATGTTCAAAAGCAATATATTTTTAATAAAAACTTTTAGTGAAAATCATTTTATTTGACTGTAAAATTAATTCTAAATTTAATAAGTTTGCATTAAAGCAAAATCATAACGACAAATATCATTTGCAGAGCATAGGTGAATTCTATTCTCTAAGGATTTTAAATTAGATTTTTGGCCTAGGGTGACTAAGGAAGATCAGCTTAGAGGAACAAACCCAAGTAAATTGTGATAATTTATGATACTAAAGACGCGATCTCCAGTTTAAATTAGAAAGCCTGCTATAATTTAGGATGAAAATTAAATTATCTAGAATTATTAAAGCTGAAAGTTATATGACTCAGAAAACAGAAAAAAAAGTTAGTTTGACGAAAGGTAAGCAGATCAGCAGACAATTACTTAATTATTTGTTTTGGGAATAGTATCCCTCTAGAGCTATTTTTATTTGGAAATTTATATGTAATTGTTATGAATATGTAATAAAAGGGGGCGTGATTATAGGGAATTTAAGCAAGATGAGATCCTAATGAATTCTCAAGTGTTAGCTCAAAGATTTACATAGATTTCGGAATGAAGGACTAAGAAGTAATAGCAAAGTTAAAATAGATAAGGAAAGTGTCATTAGACTGCAAGATTATAGTATTAGTATTCTTATGTTGTAGTTATAGTAGGGCGTGAAACCTAGACCATTTTCGCATCTCCCTGGCGACCCTAATAATAGTTAGGAATTAAGCATCCCTATCGGGCATATAATACTTATACGATTTAAAGTAATTCACAGGCGTAACTCCTTGATCAGTTGTGTCACGTCACCGCGAAAGCCCATCGTCACCTGGCGACCCTAAAACCATAAAATCTCACATTCTTGCCAAGAAATGTTGTTAATTTTTCCATATCTAGTTATATTCGTCAAGAGTTAGATTAGGCATGTTCAATCAATTATTTATCCTTGATGACTATAAATATATTGAAAAGCTAGTCGTCTTAACAGTGACATCACAGACTGACTAGTTAACACAAGTGATAGTTTCACAAGCTACACATTAACTTTATTTTTATCTTGAAAAGATTTTTTGGATTTTCTAATTCTTTAATTATAATTTGAAATTTAAGGTAGATATATTTTGTAATTAAAGTAAAAGAATATAATTTTATTTCAATTTGGAGTATTTAATTATAGTGAGGCCGTTATTTGATAATTACAAACAAAGTTCTAAAAGAAATAAGTTGATAATGATTCTTACATGAGGTAGAAGTTAATGAGAATTAGCGACTGCACCACTGACCCATAATTCATTTAAACCTCATTTTTTAATAATATTGTTTTCTAAAATTCCTACTATGCATTTTTATAGATAAAAAAATTTCATATCGTTTTGTTTTTGGTCTGTTAAAAGATATGCGCTTCATTGGAAGAAGTTTATTTTTATTTAACTTGCTTTGAGCAAGTTTAGAAATTAAGAAATATAACAATTAAAGTAAAAAAGAGTTCACTTTAAAAATAATCATTTTTGGAGTTATGGTCATGCTAAGTAAGGTTAGCTTAACTGAAAAAATCAGAAATTTAACAACTGAATGATAGAAGTATTCAAATAAATAAATTTTATTGCAATAAATTATAGGAAATTAGCTTGCTTTTTGTAATAAATAGATTGTTCTAAATCTATTATTTTAAATTTAATTTTTTCCTGAAAATTTTACTCTTTCATCTAAAAGACCAATTAAAAATCATTGAAGATTAATAATAAGGAGACTTGAGCCCACAAGAAGATTATCCCTTTCAATTAAAAGAGATTGGTCTTTGCTAGTAGTTAAAAAGGTTTCTAAGAATGCTTAGATTTGCTTTCTTTTGAAAAATTATTGACAAAAAAATTGGCATAATTTGAATGGAAAGATCTCACCTCCTACAACATTAAAAAGGAGTCTCTTTTCACCTTTTAAAATCAACTGCTTTGAGCGCGAAAACAAAAACTGAAATTCAACTGAGGCTACTTTATTATAATCTTAACATTGATATGATAATGGCTAACTCCCACATAAAATTTAGCATTTAACTTTATTAAGAGAACTATCTTGATTAAGTTTGGATTACAATCTATCAACTCATCTTATCCTTGCCAAAAAATAGCATTTTTGTGTGTGAATAATTTAGCATAAAAATAATGATAAGACGTAATTTTTTAATAAATTAACCTATTACTTATTTTTCAAAATAGAATTGTAAAAAAAGTTTCAAAATGATAAAAAAAAATGTATAATCTTGGATTTCAGTATAATATAAAAAGATTTTTTTTAATATAAATGAAGAATATATTTATTAATTAATTTAAATTATTCTTTCTTATAGCCAAGGTAAATAATTCCTAAATGAGGGCTTAGACTAGATTGTTTCTTCACGTCTTTTCTGAGAATAAAGAGTATTAGAATTGGTAAAAATAGGCCATAAATAGCAATTCCTGGAATTGCAAAATAATATGAAATGAAAATAGTCTCGCTACTATCTTTTACTAATTCCAAATCTGCTAAGATCCTCTCATTTTCTCCAAACTTTTTATAAACATTTTAGATCATCTTTTAAATAACTATCACATTTTAAAAATATTATTTATAATGATATATCTATGCTTTATATTCATAATTATTTGAAAAACTTTGTAATATTTGTAAAACTATCTTCAATCATGATTCATGAGCATGTGAATTTAAATGATACTTAATATCTTTTAAAATTCCAAAGATTTTTATTGAAATAGTTTAGGTTATACTCTGAGTCATCCAATATATTAGTGGAGCGAAATTAAGATAGAATATAACAAAAGCTGTTTGCTTTAAGGTTTATCCCATTTGAGTCTATTTGAAAGTTCTTATGATCATAATGACAACTAAGCAGATCAGAAAGTAAAATATTGGAATGAAGGGACTCAAGATAACTTTAAGTTAATTTAATCATATAAGAGAAAATAAATAGCTTGATATGAAATATATAATTTGTTAAAGTGAAAATTGCCTTGAAATGTATTGAAAGAAGGTAGCAAACTCCTCTGGCCCAAACAAACATTCCATATCAAGGAAAAGAAAACTAATGCTATCCATGAAATTTATACAATTATAAATTTAGGTCATTTATAAATTTTAAGAGATGTATTGTGAATAAATAACTAAAACATTATATAAATTTAGAATTGAATTTCATAAATTATCACTCTTGCATTTTAATCTATGTTATGATTTTGTCTTCTTCATTATTTAATTATTTTAATCATACTCATCTTCATGATTACCTGTCCCGTCTCGAATAAAATTTAAGGCCAATACTTAGAAAGCTGGAATGTGAGTAGCAAAATATATAAATGATTAACCAGTCCTAAGATATAGAGCAATGTGTAATTATTGCTGGTCCTTAAAGAATTATAGGATAATTTGACAATGATGAGGACTATAATAACAAAGAACACTATGGATAGTAGTTTTCGACATAAAAATGCTGAAATTGATGGGCATTTATCGCAAATGTAAAAGCTTGAATGATAATATCCTTAAATGCAATCTGCACATAAAACTCCCTAATATCCTTATTTGCAATAAATATCTATGTTTTTTCTTCAAATTATAAATAGAATTTAAAATTAATTTCTTAAACTTGTGTATACCATTAAATTTGCTTTATATCAGAATATATAGTGAAATACTTAATTTAAATTGAATTTTGCATTCTCCGAGATTGCTAGAAGTATCAGAGAACTTTCCTAAGCAAGCTTGTAAATTAAAGCACTAATAAATTCCCAAAGATAGATTTGATTCCCTCCAGTAAGTTGGCTTGGGGCCCATATTATTTTGTCCATAGCAAATGGCCTGCTCTGGACAAGCTAAACAAAGGGTACTTGCTCCATTATAGTTATCTTTTAATAAGTACGTGCCTACAGGACAAGGATCACATTTACCGGATGCTGTTAGCTGCTCTCCAGCCTTACATTTTCTATTTTATTTGAGATAAACAAAGGTACACAAATTCATTTTGTTAAAGACATTTATTGCATTATAATTTATTAATCTTTTATGTTATTTCTTAAAATAAAGATTTTAAATGTTTTATTAATATAGTTTTTTAATTTTCTAACTTAAATAAAGAATTTGTAGCTGAAATCATCCCTAGAAAATTCTTCCAAAATGGCTGAGCTGCTGGCTCTATTTAGATCTATTGTATCAATTATAAAGTAAAGACTATGGTTAAAGCCAGGAGAGGCATAAAATTTACTATAAAATTAAAAAATAAGTCTCATCATGCAATTATTTTTAAATTATAAACATTAAAGATAAACTACTGAATAATTTTGGGAATGATAAATATAAGAAATAATATTAGCATTTAAATGGCACCTTTTAAATCTAGATTTATTAATTTTTGTTATTAAAAGAAGATATTTTAGTATTTGCCTCTGCTTATTTTTATCTTTCCCTTTTATAAAAATTATCTCCTAAATTTCTTTCATCTTATTCTTATTTACATTTAACTTAAAATTTTGAAGCTTCTATTTTGCTTCTAAATTTATTGCTTAGAAAATTTAAAATTTATTTAATAAATCTATCTTTAATAAAAAAATGCCCAAAAAGGGATCAGTCATTTTGATAATCATCTGCAAAATCTGAAATCATAATGTACAACTATTAAATCTAACTTTCTTTATATTTTTCATGTTATTGCTATTATCTAGGCTTTTTTACAAATTGATATAATCCTTCTAATTAATTAAAATTTAACTCCTTCAACATAGAAAATACCATTTATGGCTGTAAAACTATTAGGACCATCAGCAGCAGGATAATAATTTTAAGCTTAGGGATCTGAATTGTAAGTTAGGTTGACCAGCATATATATTTTAGTGGTATTGTCATTAACTATAATCTGATCGTAAATATCGTAGAGTCCGAAGGTCATAGTAGGGAGAGTTTGGCCACTACGGAAATTTGTAAGCCACTGCAACCAAATATTATAGTTCACAATCCAATCAACAACAAAAAATCTTGCATCTGAATTAATTTTTTATTAAGTATCATTTGACTCCGTCATGTTATTACAATTATAATATAACTATAATGTTTACATATCAATATTAAATAAGCAACATAATTTTAATTGAACTTAAACTCGAGATTATTTTAAAAAAGAGATATATTCAAAAATTTAATACACTTTAAGCGGAGAATTTAAAGAATTATATTATAAAATAAATTAAAAAGACATGGAATTGATTTCTTGCGAATTTAAAGAAATTCTTTCTATTCAAAAGTTTGTCTTATTTTATTATGATTTTTAAAGTGTTTTGTAACTAAAGGATATTCCAATTTTATAAATTTATTCTCAATTACATAAAATTAACTTTTATCCTACTTTTTTTTGTTGAGTATTGATTCATACCGATGGTTTCAAAAATAATTTAAAAATGCTCAGCATAAATTTAATAATTAAAGGACACTAATTTAGGTTATATGTGCTACTGAATCTTGATAAAAATAATCCTCTTTTTATAATAAAATTAATTATAGGTAGAATATGAATGGATTAGAGAGATTGCAAAAAAGAGATGTATAAATGATGTGATCGTTAAATTAATAAAATCATCTTTAGATTTATAACTGCCTTGATCTTTAATTGCGTATTTTTTAGCCTAACTATATCAGCTTTGAATTTCACTTTTTGAAACGTCTCTAATTTATTTTTAAACTTTTCCTCTTTTCAAACTATTCTTCCGCTAATTAATTTTCATCATCATCTCCCTCTTCATCTTCATCTTAATTATTTCCCCGATTATTTGTACTACTGCTATTGCTACTGCTATTACTGTTATTACTGCTGCTGTTAAATATATTGTTCAGAAAAAAAATTAAAAAGAGTTTTACCTGTGGGTTTAGAACTTAGGAATAAAAAAATGACTCATCTAGACGTTAACCATCTGAACATCAGGCCTTAAATCACAGTCTACTATTTAATTTATTTCAAATATCTCTTACCTCCGATTCTGCATTCGTATTCATCCTATATTTTGTTTATCAATGATCTATATATTCGATTTGATTTGTTATTGTCATTAAAAATCTCTCAAAGTAAGAATTTATATTACTTTAAGAATAATTAACCTGAATTATTAAACAGGGCTGGCAAAGTCATTCCCATATAAACCAGCTTTATTTTCAGAGAGCATAGCTTCAACTTGCCATGACCCCCAAGCCATATGAAAATCTAAAATTTAGCGCTTTCTATAATACACAGGCTCTGCTTGATTAATAATTTAGACTTTATATATGCAATCTTATCATTAAAATGCTACTCCTGAATAAATTATAATCCATAGATTATGAAATAAATACAGGGAGAATTAATTTAAAGAGAGAAATATATATATTGATTAATGATAAAAATAAATTAGGAATAATTTAAATGATATTTTTCATTATTTATGAGTTGATCCCAGTAGACTGCTCCTCCCTTTGATGATGCCTGGTTGTAAATAAACCTGGTTTAGTAACTAATATATATCACTCCAAACTATGAACCTCCCACAGAAGAAGAATAGATAGCTCCTCCGCTTCCTTGCATTGCTTGATTATACTAAAGTATACTATTTTGGATTCTTATTATAAAATAAAATTAGTGCTTTTTAAGTTGTTTGAAGTAATTAGAATCTAATTGTGGACAATATTATTATTATAAAAGAAAGGTTTGGATGCTAATATTTAAAGGTTGTGGTAAAATACCTGTGTTTAAATTGATTAAGCCACCCTATTGGTTATTCAAAATTTTTAATAGAGTAATTAAATCAGGTATTAATTAATATTTAAGATAGTCGATATATTATTAAATAACCATCAACATTAAAAATATCAGTTACCATAACGTATATGCATAAATCTACAAGCCTAATTTACATTTAAGACTCTGAGTTTGACTTTATTTATAAAACCATCTTATCAAAACACTTATTTGATTTTATTAGCGCTCTTGATATACATAGCTCCTCCATCTGTAGTAGAAGAACAATTCTATATGGAATAATTTGAAATTAAATGTATGAGAGGAAAACAGTTTTTAAATGTAAAAGAGATATAAAAAATTATTTTTGTTAATATATTCTTAATGAATAATATCTAAGTTTACAATTAAAGTGCTTTAACATAAATGAAATCAATTGTAGAGAATGCCACTAATTTTAATAAAATTAATGAAAATTAAGCATAATGAAGTCTGTTTAAATCTGAAAAACACTCATTTGCTATTATAATAACCAAACTACGATATATATTTTCTTGCAGTGAGTAAAGCTTTCCTGCATGATATTTTCGTCTCTTCAAGTGTAGAGCATAATTCCGGGACTAATTGCTCTAAATTGAAAATATTAAATTAGGATTAAAAATGATTAGCTGTTTTCAGGTTTTAAGAATCACATGTAGATCATAAAAATTAATATTTAAAAAGTCTTGGTTACAGAATGTTGCATATTCATGCGATTCTAAATAGATATAATGAAAATTGAGCAACTCACACAGTGAAATTCCATAAACTCTTTTATTCAAAGTCTTGGGCTTTAGAATTCTCAAGGAAAGGGAACACTACAAGAATAGAAAGTGCCTCTTTAGCTTCTCCTTAAATCTACTTCAGAGCATTTTATATTATAGGATGAATACGAATGGAGAATCGAGGGTTGGTAGAACTTAAAATGAATGGTTTTCAGTGTTGATCTCTGGCGGCTCTGATGCGTGGCAGTTTGAATCTTTCTCTATTCTTGGTGGAAATTAATTGAAAAGGCGAATT